>CM077216.1:16446629-16496629 GCA_039654625.1 Rhinogobio ventralis | reverse complement strand
CTCAGTGTGTGAAATACAGCAGAAAAGAAATGATGATTTATTTTAGACCATCAGGATATTGCTCATAAAGCTTTGTTGGAAAAAAGCTTTTTTCTTGAGACCTTGTTCAGTTTTTAAATTGGATCCTATGAAGGCTAAGACAAGCATCTCTGTTACTGTTGCTCTACAGATGTGAATGATGCCTTAAATCATGAGATTTGTTGAGAAGTTGTTTGCTGTTACTTTTCTTTACTTTGCTGTTTTGATATTCAAATTTTATACTGTTTTGTCTAAATAAATAAAAATAAAATGTTATGGTTGATAACCCGACTAATGGATGATATTAAAATTCAATACTGTTTTGTCTAAATAAATTAAAAATAAAATGTTATGGCCAATAACCCGACTAATGGACGATATTAAAATGTTCTACTATTTTGTCTAAATAAATAAAAAATAAAATGTTATGGTTGATAACCCAACTAATGGATGATATTAAAATGTAATACTGTTTGGTCTAAATTAAAAATTAAATGTTATAGCCGATAACTGAACATAAGGATGATATTAAAATTCAATACTATTTTGTATAAATAAATTAAAAATGAATTGTTATAGCTGATAACCGGACTGATAACCGGACATAAGGATGATAATAAAATTCGATACTATGTTGTATAAATAAATAAAAAATTAAGTGTTATAGCCAATAACCCGGCTAATGGATATTAAAATATTATTTGTCTAAATGAAAAAGAAATAAAATATTATGGCTGATAACTCGACAACTGGACAATAATACACTTTTATATTACAAAATTAAAGACACTAAAAAACTAAAATCAGACATTTAAATGCTACATGTGAATTTAGGCATCACAACATATAAAAGTAAATGTTGAGATTTGCTATATATATATATATATATATATATATACATACATACAGTTAAAAATCTTGGCTGTAAACCAGTATGTAAATCTCTGATTCGCTTGTGTCTCATTAGTGTCTTGTGCATCTCAGTAATAATATGCTACTGCAAAGGCAGTAGAGGATTATAACTCTATTAAAGCATGCATTGTACATCATCCAGTCTATTGTCTGCATGCTGCAAATGGTGATGAATGTTATCCAGACTGCAGCGCTGTGTGACAGGAACAGAAATCGTCACTGGAAACTATTATCTCTTGTCACTCCTGCACATGCAGTGTTATATTTAAGCACACTTGCCTTCTCAGAGCTCAGTTGTATGCCATCTTATTTGGCCCCACCACTGAGATCTCATCAGGGCTGTGTAGCGGGAGGCAAGAGGAATACTGCTGTAGGGAGAGAAGGCTGCGGAGACCTCTCTGTTGGGGGGTGACGTGTGTCGTATGGTTTCTGATTATGTATGAGGGCAGGAGTTTTAACTCAGTCAATTTTTCCTGCTGTCTTGGAATCTGTTGGTCAAATATAAATGCCATGGGGTCTTCAAGCTACTGTTGCTTTGTTCTTCTTAGATGCATTTAAAGAAATGTTCTGGGTTCAGTACAAGTTAAGCTCTTGCTTGCTCTGGATTCAGGCTCTTGTGTAGTGCCAGCATTTGATACCATTGACCATAACATTTTTCTTGAACGACTAGAATGTATAGTAGGTGTCAAAGGCACTGTATTATAATGGTTTACTTCTTACCATTGTTTGCTTCTTACCTCGCAAATAGGTCTTTTTCTGTAAATTGATATGCTTCCCTTGGCCCTCATTTTTCAGAAATACAACATTTCATATCACTGTTATGCAGACGATTCCCAGTTTTACCTACCAGTAAGGCTGGACACCACTGGTTCATCTGATGTGTTATTGAAATGTGTAAATGATATCAAGAGGTGGATGGCAAATAATTTTTTGCAGGTAAATGAGGATAAAACAGGTTTTAATTCTAGGTAGTCCTGCAAATTCCTCTCCTGCTCTAGAAAGCCCAGTTAGGTCCTCTTTCGACATGTACATAAACAAATCAAAAATCTTGGAGTGATCTTTGACTCTTCACTATTTTTTGATAAACAAATTAGTGCTGTTATTAGAGGAAGCTTTTTCCATTTAAGATCTATTGCTAAATTGAAGCATCTCCTTTCAAGCAAAGATTTAGAAGTTGTGATTCATGCTCTTGTAACATCACACATTATTGCAACTCTCTTTATTCTGGTCTCCTGCAGTCTTCATTATCACGATTGCAAGTTGTTCAAAATGCGGCTGCAAGACTTCTGACTGGGTCTGAAAAGAGGGTCCACATCTCCCCTATTTTAGCATCTCTTCACTGGCTTCCCATTAAATTTAGATTTGATTTTAAAATCCTTATGTTTGTATATAAGGCGTTGTCTGGATGTGCACCAAGGTATATAACTGATCTTCTTGTGCCATACTGTCCCGCTAGGGCACTCAGATCTTCTACTCACTTGCTCTAAACTGTGCCTCGGTGTCGCTATAAATCAAAGGGTGATCGGGCCTTTTCTGTGGCTGGGCCCAAGCTTTGGAATGGTCTCCCCTATCATGTGAGGTCTGCTCCTTCATTGGACATTTTTAAATCTACTCTTAAATCGTATTTTTATTCTTTAGCGCTTGGAAACACCTGTAATTATTTTTGAGTAGATCTGCTTTGTACTTTGTACAGCACTTTGGATCAATCCATATTGTGTTTAAATGTGCTTTATAAATAAATGTTGTTGTTGTTAAGCTCAATCAACTGCATTCATGTTGATTACCACAAAATGTATTTATACTTGTACTTCGTTTTCTTTAAAAAAGCAAAAATTGAAGATACAGTGAGGCACTCTGTGTAAACGTTAAAATAGTCGCTAATGGATGATATTCAAATTTTATACTATTTTTGTCTAAATATATTAAAGATAAAATATTATTGTTGATAACCCGACTAATAGATGATATTAAAATGTACTTTTTTTGTCTAAATAAAATTAAAAATAAAATATTATTGTTGATAACCCAACTAAAGGGTGATATTCAAACTTTATACTATTTTGTCTAAATAAATAAAAAAATAAAATGTTATGGCTGATAACCAGACAAATAGACATTATTAAATTGTCTAAATAAATAAGATTTTTTTTTTTTTTTTAAAGATGCAAAAATTTTGGTTACAGAGAGGCACTGTGTGTAAATGTTAAAATAGTCGCTGTCTCAATAATAAAGTCACAAAAAAAAAACATTATGTGTGGTAAAATGATTTTAGTGTGGAAAAAATTGCTTACTAACCTTTGCTGTGTAAATGTATTTCCATTTAACTTTGCTGCCATGATAATATAATACCATAAACCATAAAACCATAAAAAGAAAAGAAAAAAAAGATTATTTAAACAGCTTTACAGCTCAAATAAAATTAATAAAAATGAATGAATGTAAAAGGTTTTATAAAATTCACATTTCTGCTTTTTATTATTTAAAAAATAGGCCCTGTTAACTTACATAAGTACCTCACAGTAACCTCGATTTTTGCAACAAAAAAAATAAAGAAAATGAGGGATGAGTACTTTTTTATGCTACAAATGCTGTTGAACTCCAATGCTCAAATAGCCTTTAATGCACATAACCTTTGGCTTTATGCGGCCTTCAGGCTGTTTTCAAATTGAAAGTCTGAAACAGTTTGGAATTTGCAGTGCATTGACAGAATTTTAGCTTAAAAACACCCCGTCGAGACAGACAGAAGAAGCCATAATTAAATAGTAATCCCATCTGTTAAAATCAGCATGAAAAAGCTAATGATAGTAGGGTTCTCAACCTTTGATACAGCAACAGATGCTCTCTCCTGAGAGGAAGAGACTGGCCCAGAAAAGCAGTCTTCCTCCTCTTTAGTTTCCGCTTCTATCAGTCCAGCTCTATTTGATAGTTATTCAATGTCTCGCTTGTTTGCACCACATCTGCCTCCTGCCACCCCCTCAAAATCAATACTAAGAAACTGTGTCTTATAGATGATTAAAGCAAGTTGCCGACTGCAGATATGCCATCCTTGAAAAGCAAAATCAGTCTTACCCAGCAATACAGTTGCACAATGTTTTCTTGATTAATTGCTTGTCTGAAATTGTCGATAGGCATCATTATATGCCATTATTACGTTCATCAGCTTTTCACATCAGGAGCCTATTTAAACTGTCTGAAAGACACACTGGGACCTGAATCATGAAAGAGAGCAGTTCAATCGTTGGCATATCGTTGATTTTAATGTCTGTGGTTTTGCTTCTTAAAGGCAACACCAAATGGCATTCACATTCATTTAACTTCTATAATGTGATGTTTTTTTTTTTTTTTGTAAGCTGACTGTGAATATACTGTGTAAAAAAAGATGGGCATTCACGACGCGCATTCACTCTCTTCCCTTGATGTAAGTGAAGCCGCCAGTGTTCAAATATGGTGCTGACATCTTGGGTCTCGAGTCTGCGCAGTAGCAACTTGGAGCCCGAGTCTGCGCAGTAGTGAGCGCGAAGTGGAGCCGCGATATCAAGGTCCCGCCCACAATCCCACCTAATCAACAACTTTTTGTGAAATAAACAGTTATAGAAATGTAGAGATTAAAGTTAAAGCTCCAATCTCCTCCCGAAGTTCCCGAAAAATGTCTGTTAGTGCCTCAGTGACTACATCGCTCAGAGAAGCTGTCAATCATAACGTCACATCCCCGTTTTTATAGCTTAAAATAACTAACTAAAACTAAACTTATTTAACAAACACTTGAACTAACATCAGCGTGATAAAAACAGAAACAGAAATGAAAAACTAATTTTATAGGCAAAGAATGTAATTAGCCTACATTGCATAACTGTTAAAAAACCTATTGTTTTTGTAAAAACCTAGTATTTTTGCAGCGTTAGCTTAGCATCATGCTAGCATTAAACTGTGTGGAAGCTCTAGTTTTTGGAGCATAGTTTGTTTTTATAGCGTTTTGCTCTGTGCCTGCTGTTATCTGGAGGCCTTTCGTGAAGCGTGTTCTCCTACCTGTTCGCGGTTTTAATTATGCTAAGTGCTAAGCGCGTCAACCTTCAGACGCATGCAGAAAGATGTCACTTTTATAAATTGCACCCTCCCTCCTCTGTCACTGGTCCTGTCACAGTTTTAATTAAACAGAGAGAAAGAGAGACTTACGGCCGGCGAGCAGATTTGATTGGGGTTTGAAGGCCGTAGGGGATCAAGACAAAATTGTCATTTGGTTTGAGGAAAAAAGACCAGCTTATGGCCAAATTCATGCACATTTCTATTTGCAAGACATGAAGACAGTCGGTTCATATAGTAATAAGTAATTTTTTAAGATGTGGTTTTCAATGTTATTTGGAGTGAAATAAGAGTTTACATGAGCAGGTTTAGAACATGAAACGGCAACCATATTTTTTCCTTTATGTGATGGATTTTTGAGTGATACTGGATATTAAAAAGAAAAATGTGGTATGGAAATAGATTGGATTGTACAAAGTGGCCATTAGGAGCCAAAACAAATGCTATTGAAGTGAAAAAAGTGAAAGTGACATGTGGAGGCCAAGTATGGTAACCCATACTTGGAATTTGTCCTCTGCATTTAACCCATCCAAGTTAGTGTACACACATTAAGAGTAGTGAGTAGTAAACACACACACATGCAAATCGTGGACGCACACACCTGGAACAGTGGGCAGCCATTCACTGCGGCACCCGGGGAGTGATTGGGGTTAGGTGCCTTGCTCAAGGGCACCTCAGTCATTTCCTGCCGGTATTGAGAATCGAACCCGCAACCTTTGGGTTACCAGTCAGACTCTCCATTAGGCCACGACAGCTTATTGTCTATTGGTTAAAACAACTGGCTATTGGTTAACATTATCCAATAGTCTGGGCGGCCTGGAAGGTTGAACTGGAATAGGGATGCCCGATATATAGGCCACTATATCGGTATCGGCCGATATATGTTCATTTTAATGTTATTGTTATCGATATATTAAAGCTGATAAATAATGTATTATTTTCTTCAGCTGAGACACTTCAGATGAGCACTGTTCACCATGATGGTTTTGAATTGCTTGAAATAAGATTGAAATCACTGTCTGTCATATTGGCTACATAACATTATAATTGTGTGCTTGGACATGGCTTTTAATGTTGAGACTGTTTTTGTGATCAGGCTCTCAAAAATTATATAAAAATTTGGATTAAGATTTATCAGGCAATATATTGGTTATCGGCTTTCAAATATAAAGAATTATCGGTTATTGGTATTGGCCAAAATTTAGGTGCATCCCTAAACTGGAAGGTTGTTCAATTTTGATTAAAGATTATCAAGACAAATTACATTTTTGTACTGAATAATTTGTTTATTTTAAAAGGGTTGTTTTTGTTAACTAAAACTGTTTTTGTAAATTGAAATAATAAAATAGAAATAAAATAGAAATATTAGATAGATATAGATATAGATTTGCCATGGTAACTGAAAATAAGTTTAAGTTGATGTACTAAAATGACTAAAACTAAAATTGAAAAAATATAAATATTAATATTAAGTTAATTTTGATTCCTTTTTTTTTTTTTTTTTTTTTTTACTGTTCTTCAGTTTCTTAAATAGCAATGCTCCCAATATCTCATTCCTGTCCTGTCACTGTTATCTGCTGTTGGATTTATTCTGGTCACCCTCTGACTCTCTGTCTCTCTTTGTCTCTAATTCTCTTCCTCGCTTTGATATCTCCTGTACAGCACAGCCAGCAGTTCCTCTCTCTACACTCCTGATCGTATCAGGCATTTCCCATCACTCTGCCTCACATTGATGTCTACTACAGTACATCCAGTTCCGCAAACGAGAGAAAAAAGGGTGAGGGGAAAGAAAACTAGAGTCTTAGCTTAAAATAATAGATCTGGATGTAATGGAGCATGATGTTCCCTCAGAGCAAAGAGCCGTTTAAGTAGCATCAGAGCTTCTGTCCACATCTGAGACAAGCTGGGCACTAGCAAGTTACTCGCTCGCATTTGGCACTTTTTTGGGGTGTACAAAAGTTTAGAGGACTCAGAGCAGCAGGAAGGAGGAAACATGTGAATCTCCATGTGATTAAATCCTCATTTACTGAATCTTTATTAATTAATCCTTGAATTTAAGGCAGTCATGTCCTCAGACTTTGACTAGCCAGGGAGGCCATCAGAGAGGCCAGGGCCATTTGCTCTCACTCCCTGAACGTACATCACTCCTCACTGCATCTGTGTAAGTGTGTGTATATGTAAAGGTGAGCGAGTCGCTCTGCTTTTAAACGTCTTATAGGGATCTCACCAAAAAAGTAAAATACTTTTTAAAAATACTAAAAATAACATTTTGATGTTACTATGTAGCCGTAGCAAACCACCCAGAGTACCCTAGCAACCACATAGCAGCAACACCCTAGCACCGTGTTCACATCAGACTGACCTTAACAGTTTCAGGTCAGCCAATCATATCAGAGGTAATTTAAGTCTTCAATGCACAGCAGCAAAAATGCCTGTTATATTCTAAGAGAGGCTGAAATGACATTGACAAAAACAGTTCAAAATTATTTAAGCTGTTTTATTAACTCTTTTAAACATTAAGCAGCTCAATGCAACATCTTGCTTTTGCTTTTCTGCTCCAGATAAATGTCTTATTCTAAACTTCTGACTTACAGTCTAACGACATAATCCTTTGTACAATACAGTCGTTTATGGATGTATTAAAGTATATGTTTAGTGGTGTAGTTTAGCATATTAGACACTTATGTTTGATTTCTCATGATTTATACCCCTCTCACCTCTTAGCATTTAATATGTATTATTAATACAATTTTGTCCTAAATGTTTAATCCAAGGCACTCATAACAGTGATTTACAATGATTCTCCATCTCTTTGGGTCCAAAATCTGGATTCTTTCAGACATGGTGTGTTTTGCTTCATGGGGAATTGCAGCTACACCAGTATTGCATTTAAAGGCAACGTGAAATAGATGAGCTAAATTCTTTCTTACTACAGTAAATGTCTTTGGTCTTATTGTGCATGATTGATCAGTCTACGCTATTTTTTAAATGCTGCTTTCATAACTGTATCCTTCATTAAGGATATAAAGGATGCACACACAGTGTTATTAGTGTATAGTTGGAGCACGCAAACAGTCATTTCCACATGTAATGGATTCCATGTGCCTCACTGGAGGATATGGAATGTGATGTAATGCTATTAATGGCCCAAATTAAATCAAATATTCTTGGGCTGAATCCCTCCATGCTTGAAGCAAGAGCAGAAGGAAGGTAAATATCTTCAAAGAAGTTAAATATCTTCATATCTCATCCACCCAGCTTTTATTAACCCCAATTCTCAGAGACATATTGTCTTTTGAGCTTTGTGAGAAATTGGCTTTAGTGGGAGTGGGGGTGGGGGGGGGGGGGGACTTGCTAAACTTCTTAGTCTAGAGATTTTGTGGTCTGAAGGTGCAAAGGACTGGACGATATACCTAAATATTCTTGTTTTTAATTTTAGTCTTAAACGATATTTAACCCATATTTATATTTTCTTTTAAATAGCTTAAAGGAACACGCCGACTTTTTGGGACTTTGCTGCCGTACCATGGGTGCAGCGGCGCAATGATATTACGCACGCTCTCTGTGCAAGCAGGTTGTCATGTTGGTTATGTTGACGGAAGTTAACCTATTTTCATTTTCAGGAATGAGAGTATAGTCCCTAGCCATATCGGTCTAGAAAATTGCAACTTTTAATTTTCCGTCTGTCTTAGTACACGATGTAACTATACACATCACAACATGTAAATAGGAAAATGTTGGCATTATTTTGTCATTTATTGAGCAGTAGGCTAGCTGGAGCCGTTTACCTCCAGTCTTTGTGCTAAGCTAGGCTAGCGGTGGGTGCGTCAGACAGAGTTAAAACTGGTATGTATGGACTTCTCTAACTGGGGGATACGGTGAATAAGCTAAAGTCCCAAAAGGTCGGTGTGTTCCTTTAAAAGGGTGTTTTTTTTAATGGGAGACTGTATACATTATGTATATATTCTTCCATTTGAAAGTTTTGGGGACAGTAAGATTATATAAAAAAAAGTGACACTAAGTAAAGACAGCGTGGCATGGTTGTTGGTGCCAGACGGGCCGGTCTGAGTATTTCACAATCTGCTCAGTTACTGGGATTTTCACGCACAACCATTTCTAGAGTTTACAAAGAATGGTGTGAAAAGGGAAAAACATCCAGTATGCGGCAGTCCTGTGGGCGAAAATGCCTTGTTGATGCTAGAGGTCAGAGGAGAATGGGCCGACTGATTCAAGCTGATAGAAGAGCAACTTTGACTGAAATAACCACTCGTTACAACCGAGGTATGCAGCAAAGCATTTGTGAAGCCACAACACGCACAATCTGAGGCGGATGGGCTACAACAGCAGAAGACCCCACCGGGTACCACTCATCTCCACTACAAATAGGAAAAAGAGGCTACAATTTGCACAAGCTCACCAAAATTGGACAGTTGAAGACTGGAAAAATGTTGCCTGGTCTGATGAGTCTCGATTTCTGTTGAGACATTAAGATGGTAGAGTCACAATTTGGCGTAAACAGAATGAGAACATGGATCCATCATGCCTTGTTACCACTGTGCAGGCTGGTGGTGGTGGTGTAATGGTCTGGGGGATGTTGGCACACTTTAGGCCCCTTAGTGCCAATTGGGCATCGTTTAAATGCCACGGCCTACCTGAGCATTGTGTCTGACCATGTCCATCCCTTTATGACCACCATGTACCCATCCTCTGATGGCTACTTCCAGCAGGATAATGCACCATGTTACAAAGCTTGAATCATTTCAAATTGGTTTCTTGAACATGACAATGAGTTCACTGTACTAAAATGGTCCCCACAGTCACCAGATCTCAACCCAATAGAGCATCTTTGGGATGTGGTGGAACGGAAGCTTCGTGCCCTGGATGTGCATCCCACAAATCTCCATCAACTGCAAGATGCTATCCTATCAATATGGGCCAACATTTCTAAAGAATGCTTTCAGCACCTTGTTGAATCAATGCCACGTAGAATTAAGGCAGTTCTGAAGGCGAAAGGGGGTCAAACACAGTATTAGTATGGTGTTCCTAATAATCCTTTAGGTGAGTGTATGACAAAAATATTAAGCAGCTGCAACTGTTTTCAACATTGATAATAATAAGAAATGTTTATTGAGCAGCAATTCAGCATATTATAATAATTTCTGTGACTGAAGACTGGAGTAATGATTTAGCTTTGCATCACATGAATACATTACATTTTACTGTATTTTTTTATTAAATAAATGCAGTCTTGGTGAGCATAAAAGACTTCTTTCAGAATCATAAACAATTTTCATTGACCTCAAGTTTTAATGGTTTTGTGTGTGTATAAATTATTTAATCATTTCAATAATGCACCAGTAGTACAATACACTTGACAGCAATATTTACCTAAATATAGTTTTATTTAAAGCATGCAAAAACACTTTTTAATGAAGTGACTTAACTCAACTGAATCAGACCTTTCATGATTGATAAATGAATCAACATTTTAATTAGGTTTAAACAGAGACGCAATTTACGTACTTGTGTGCATGGGTCAAATAAAGCACAACACATTGGCAGCAAAATATTGTACATATCCAATATATCACCCAGGCCTAGTGCAAAGTTCACTCGCAATCCACTGAACCAGACCAAAACTAGCAATTGTGATAGCAACAACCAATTATTTTAAAATCCACTTTCATTAAAGGCGGTGCCCTTATCAGAGGTCTCGCTTGCTCGCTTTCTCTTTCTGTTGTTGTTGTTTTCTTTGGTTGCTGAATTAAGATCAGACTGCAAGAGATCGAAGTGCTATCCAGCGAGCTGCTGAAAGACCCAATTTAGGCAGGATCTGTTAAACCTATAATGCCTGAGAGGAATGATCTTAGAGAGCATAAGTGGGCCTGTGAAGCACATATCTGCTTTCACGCGCTCTCTCTCTGCAGGCTGTTATTTGACTACTAGCTTCCTGTGGATTGGGTCATTCTGTGCTGCTTCCCATCCATTCCATCTGTTCTGTCCTCATCATGCTGAAGTGAGGACACTCGAGAAGACGGACACTACTTAGTGTATATAGTTTAACTCTTTTCCCGCCATTGATGTGATTCTGTCATTTGTGACACAACTTCTGCGTCCGAAAGCTTAAAAATGCTGCCTTCGGATGATGGATGATGCATTCCAAGGTAGGCAGGAATCAAGGCATGTCTGATGTGATTGTTAGCTTCACTTCCTGTCTCCTGAGATACCTTAATCTGATCGATTTTTGAAGGCAGCATCGATGTATTCCTTGCTGTCTTTGATATCCCACAATTCTGTGCGGTCCATTCTGTGACAGTTTAGCTAAAAAATAAAGATGGCGTTTGAAAATTGTGGTTGGTGGTCAAAAAAATAAAGATAAAAATAAACATAAAAATAAACACCCATTTGTGTGTAAATGTACGTTTTTGACCAACGTTTTCCACTTCTGATGTCATTTCTAGTGAGAAATTTGTATTGTAAGGTCATAAGGACCAAATCTAAGGTACTTTTAGGGTGCTTTTTTTTTGTCTATGTTGGAGCTTGGCAGACCCAGTCCCCATCCGCTTTCATTGTACAGAAGAGCAGCATGAACATTCCTCAAATCATCTACTTTTATGTTTTACAGAAGTAAAAACCTTTTTTTGTGAACTGTCCCTTTAAAATATGATTGCGATATCATATTTAGGAAATGCTGACTTAATTGAAAAATGTTGATGGCAATAGTTAAAGTGACTCTAGTTTTTAAGCAAACTGTTCCGTCTTCCAAATGGATGAAATAAGTAGAGAAAACACAGACAAAAACTCTAAATGCGAAATGTGCTCTGTTTTCCAGCAGCTGTACCCTAAATATTATGAGAGAAGAAAAACAACATGATTGACGCATTTATTGTCACATACAGCAAATGTCACAGAAAAGTGTCTCACCTAATTTAGCACAGCGTAACTTTTAATTGAAACGTTTTATGGGGGATTTAAAGTCTGGGTTTGTTTGACTGACGCTATGCACTCCCGGATAAAAAGGGACTTGTGGAAGATTCACCTCAATCTATTGTTTGTTTGTGGTTTCTGTTTCTTTGACCTTACTGGCTTTTGAAAAGAAAATTGGGGATTTTTTATTTTCTACAAAGAAAAAAAAGCAGTAGAGAAAAAGAGTTGAATCCTTCACTGCCGGTCTCAATGTTTAGGCTATGCATAAAGCATCCAAAAAAAATCTGTTAAATCCTAATTACTGATTTTTCCTCACTTTCATTATATGCATTCATAAGTTTCCAAGATTTTCCCCAGCACTCTCCAATGCCGTGAGTGCTGCTATATGTCTTCTCCTTTGGAGATGTAATTCATCTTTGTAATTTATCACAGTTTTTGGCCGTTGAGCTCATTAATTAGTATTTCCATTTGCCTTTTAGCTGTCATGGCAACATCACAGCTAGACTTTTGCCGTCACACAGGGCTTTCAAAATTAGCATCGCAGAATGTAATTTCTTGTCAGGGCATTTTAACCCCATATGTCACCTTTCATACAGTCTCTCTGCTGTTATCTAATGAATATTGAAAGCCTTTTGTTTTGTAATTAGTGATTAATTATATAAATGAAAAGAGCATTGTGTGAATGGCCACGTTTGTTTACTGCCAATTTTATTACTTGACACATTAACACAATGCAAATCTAAATGTGTTCCTGTTGATGCATTTCTTTTCTCTAATGCTTTTTCCCCCTCAAGGCTTTGTTGTTTCTCTATTCAAAGCTTGGTTTTAGAAGTAAAATGGTTGCCTAAGTGAGAACTACACACTTAGATAAGTCATTGTCCTATAATTCAACATTTTTCAGAGAACTGCCTGATGAAAGATTGTGCATGCCTGACTGCACTTATAAAAATTCTAATGATTTTGCAATTCAATTCTCAAGAGACTTCTTGGCATTCACTTCAGTCCGGTACAGTTTACAGGTATGTGTTTTTTTATATTCAATAAACTAATGCAGCTAATGAATGACCTTCCAAACTGCCTGTTAATTTAGTTTGTGGTAGTGGTCAAACGAAAAAACCTCCATTCAGAAACAATGTTAATAAAATCTAAAGTGCACCTGTGTGTGTCATATTTAATAATAAGACCATTGCTTTAGTTGCCCTCTAGAACAAAAGATATATACACTATATTGTGACACCCCTCCAAATCATTGAATTCAAGTGTTCCAATCACTTCCATAGCCAAAGGTGTATAAAATCAAGCACCTAGGCATGCAGACTGCTTCTACAAACATTTGTGAAAGAATGGGTCGCTCTCAGGAGCTCAGTGAATTCAAGCGTGGTACTGTGATAGGTTGCCACCTGTGCAATAAGTCCCTTCTTGAAATTTCCTCACTACTAAATATTCCACATCAACTGTCAGTGGCATTATAACAAAGTGGAAGCAATTGGGAACAACAGCAACTCAGCCACGAAGTGGTAGACCATGTAAGATCACAGAGCAGGGTCAGCGCATGTTGAGGAGCACAGTGCACAGAAGTCGCCAACTTTCTGAGTGAATAGCTACAGACCTCCAAACTTTGTGTGGCCTTTAGATTAGCTCAAGAACAGTGCGTAGAGAGCTTCATGGAATGGGTTTCTATGGCCGAGCAGCTGTATCCAAGGCTTTCATTACCAAGTGCAATGCAAAGTGCTAGTGGTGCAGTGGTGTGAAGCACGCCGCCACTGGACTCTGACGAATCACGCTTCTCTGTCTGGCAATCCAATGGACGAATCTGAGTTTGGCAGTTGCCAGGAGAAAGCTACTTGCCTGACTGCATTGTGCCAAGTGTAAAGTTTAGTGAAGGGGGGGTTATGGTGTGGGGTTGTTTTTCAGGGGTTGGGCTTGGCCCTTTAGTTCCAGTGAAAGGAACTCTTAATACTTCAGCATACCAAGACATTTTGGACAATTTCATGCTCCCAACTTTGTTTAGTGTGGAGGAACTTGACTGGTCATATTGATAAACCTGTTTAAAGGTATTAATGTATTACAAAATATGTAATATTTTTAGATTAAAATATCCATAAAACACTAGAACAATGTTGTATATTTTGTTGACCTGTGCACTTACATTATCCCAAATGTTTAAATAAATATTAAACAAAGTTTAAATCCAGAGAAATCAGCTATTTTACCAATGTTACGGTCCGTGTCTTTGCGTCGCATGTCAGTGACGTCATATCAGCGCTACCCTTGATTATCGTAAAAACCATGGAAACACCAAAGATGCTTTAATATAGTATATATTTTATTAGACAGGCAGCAACTGTTTGATAAATATCCATTTATCAACAGAAAACAAATCATTGTTTTACAGCGCAACACGGTTAGTCTTATTGTTTGAATCGCTTGTTTTGTTGATTCACCGCAAGTAACGTTTTTACCATGCCTCAGAGACAATATTTTGTAAAACATAGCATACTCAGAGAGAGCTTTCTCCATCATACAATATATTTTAAAATTAATTGCATGTCATTTAGCAACAGCCATTTAGTCATCCTGTTTTTATTAATACGATAGTCTAATATCGATCTAGATTACTGCAAAGTGCAACAAATCTCTCATATCAGCCACCGAGCGAACGCAGAGTAACGTTATAACAGCTTTCAACACACTCAAATGTATGATGGTTTAAACATGCAAAACAGCGCTGCGTTACCCCACATACGCAACGAAAAGAGCATAAGCATAATAAAAGCCCTCAGACCGGTTTTTCACTCCGGTCTCTCTCATTAGCATTCGCTCCCAAGGGCTTTCGGCACGTCCTGCTCAAATGTGCCACACAAGTCCTGAAAACTGAAGCCAAAGCGGCTCGATCGCCCCAAGGTGACTGGACGCAGTATATGTCATAAAGCCCGCCCTCTCCAATAAATGTAATGGGACAAACTAAACAATCAAATTACAAATATTCAAATATTTTTTTCCCAAATTTTCGGCTGTTTTTATCACGCTGATGTTAAGTGTTCAAGTATTCGTTCTTTAACTAAGTTTGGTTTTAGTTAGTTATTTAATGCTATAAAAACGGGGATGTGACGTCAATATTGACAGCTGAGATTGACTGCTTCTCTAAGCGATGTAGTCACTGAGGCACTAAGGACATTTTTCGGGAACTTCGGGAGGTGATTGGAGCTTTAACTTTAATCACTAGATGTCCATAACTGTTTATTTCATAAAAAGTTGTTGATTAGGCAGGATTGTGGGCGGGACCTTGATATCGCGGCTTAACTTCGCGCTCACTACTGCGCAGATTTGGGCTCCAAGTTGCTACTGCATAGCATCACTTACGTCAACGGAAGAAAGTGACGGCGCGTCGTCCATCTTTTTTTAGTCTATGGTCATGCTGCATACCACCGTAACATTTATAAGACTTTAATACATTTGCTCATTCATGAACATGATTTCTGCCCGAGTCCGTCGGATTCCTTTCCATCGGCAGAGTCAAGACTACAACTCCCATGATTCCCCGCTCATTCATGGCGTCATCAAGCTATGCCTTTGTTAAGAATAAGTGACCTCTAGCGGCGAAAATTACATACTGTGCCTTTAAACTACGATTTTACCTAAGATTTTTTTGTTGCTAATTAGAGTACTGTGCTATTAGCATACTGTAGAAACATGCTAACAAAAAGCTCCATTTGAATCAATTGTTAGTAGAGTCACCTATGTGATTCCCATGAGGAACGCGGTTTGTGCAGCCTGTAGTGTTGTCTCCTTAGATGAGTCTTAGAAAGCAGCTGTCTGCAGTATGTAGGGTGTAGACGGCATAATGCTGTGTTCCATATTACCTCAGAAGCCGAATGTCAGAGCTGGGAATGACAAGTTGACCATGTTCAGAAAACCAAGTTGGGCAAATCCAGGCAATCCTTTGTTGTGCTTGCTCTTTACTCATTTTACACAGATAATGTCTAAGTATCATGTCCACAGATAGAGGTTGGGTAGTACTGTGTGCACCACTGAGTTTGAGACACAGACAAACAGAAGTAAAACAATATTACTCATTTACTATACTGTTGATGTGCTGAGCAGCCATTTTGGATTCTGAAGTCAGAACTCTGTTCTGCGTTCCAGTTAAAAACTCCTACTGGGACTTCAGAGTAGAAATGGAACTCACCATAAGGTTTTTGACTATATCATGTTCATTGTTTTAAATCTGTATCAGAACTCAATGGAAATACTGTATGTGTTTGTAGCAGTTTATGTGTCTAGCAAGTCCTATATCAGATCACCATCATCTAATAAAACTACTAGTGAATTAAAATGAGATTTAAAGTTAAACAATTGTTTTTTGAATTAGAGTATTTTGTATGCAATGTATGCAACAGTTTGCTAAAGTACCATAAAACCTTGATACGTTCTTCATGTGCCTTTAAACACTTGGGGATTATGATTATGATAATGACAATATGTTGAAGTCATTCTTTTATGCGACCTTCTTGTCAAATGTAGCCTAGACTTAAATTTTTCCTGCCTCTGAATACATCTACATCTAAATGCAATAAGCTAAAGGACAGTCTTTGTGTTTCTGTCTGCATAGCATCCTCCCTTTCCAGATCACTGTTCACTGTCTTGGCAGTGATTCAATCCCCGTCTTTCTCTCTCTTTAGACTCTCCACAGGTGTGCAGTTGCCAAGGAGACTTGTTCAAGGCTAGGCGTCCCACATATATTCATATTCTTTCAGAATGGGCTTGTCTGGATATTTCAGCCGCTGTAATGTATGTTTTAGCAATTCTGTTCTTTGCATTTTGAACTGGCAATATTTGTTGAAGTTGAAGTGATAATGAAATCAAATATAGCTTGAGTTGCTCTACAAAATTACATAAATTTTCCTCATAAATATAAATGTTTCATTTAGCTCCCTGGTTGTTAAGTGAATATGGTCTACCCACACCCCTTAAACTGCCTATGTATAATATAAGAAGTCTCTTATATGTTCAACAAGACTGCATTTATTTGAAACAGCAATATTGTGAAATATAATGGTAGCTGTTTTCTATTCTATTATTTTTATATTGTTTATTCCTGTGATTCAAAGCTAAATTTTCAGTATCATTACTCCAGTCTTCAGTATCACATGATCCCTCAGAAATCATTCTAATATGATGATTTGCTGCTCAAGAAACATTTCGTATTATTATTATCAGTGTTGAAAACAGTTGCGCTGCTTATATATTTATGCAAAACCATGATACATTTTTTTAGATTCTCCGTTCAAAATAACAGCATTTATTTAAAAATAATCCTTGCTAAATAAAATTATTAATTTATTTTAAAAAATGCTTATTTATTTACATTTGAATTGTACAAAATAAATATATTATAAATTCAACCATTTATTTTGCCTCTGGTACAGTCACAAATAGAAGCTAATCATTTAGTTTTTGCAAACAACATATTGTCTTCATAATATCATGCTTATTATTTTTAGGATGAGGTCTCTCACGAAACAGTCATATCAAAAAGCTTAAAAACCCTTATTAATTGTAATTGAATGTAATGATTTGTTTCAGTTACATTCATGTGAAAGAAAAAAAAAACGTAACTGGCCTGTCAGAAATGTAATGTCGTCAGAATTGTGCTGATACTGCTTCAGTATAGATTCTATATTTCTAAAATTGTTTTAAAACGCTGTGCGGGTACTACAAAAGAGTTTTGTCAAGACTGATCTAAGGTGAAACTGTAGAGGCACCTAGACTGTCAACCCGACATCCTCAGGCGTTCTTATGGCCTAACACATACACTGTCAGTTTCAATGTGAGCTCTGTCAGTGCCAATGTGGCTTTCCACCAGAAGCCAGACATCACTCTGACATTACAATGCAGCCTGGCTTGCCCACACATGACAGTGACTGATGTTCGTTCTTGTAAATGACTCGTCTTTTATGGAGGTGACGACTTTGTTGGTCTCGTGGCACCTCTCGTTTCACCTCATCACGCTGATTGGTCGACGTGTCTGTTCGTCTCGCTCTGACATGGGGGTACGGCGTCCGGTTCCTCAGAGGTATCATTCGACTTGTAGTTGTCAGGTTTCTGGATATTTGATTGTAAATGATTTACCCCGAGGACAGTTAGATGTTGCATGGGTTTCAAATTAGATGTTTTTGGACACTGTGTAGTTGTCACAGTGTGGGGCCATGCTAAATAGTTATTGATAGTACAGATTTCATGATTTGATTCAATTCCAGTTCGCAAACTCAATTCAATTCTGATTCCCATTTCAGTTTGATTTGATTTTATTCTGATTCACAAGCTCTCTTAATTCTAATTCACTTTTCAATTTGATTTGGTTTGATTACAATTCATAAGCTCTTAATTCAGTTTTGATTATGATTACAATTTTTATTTCTCAATTATATTTTGATTCACTTTTCAATTTGATTTGATTTGATTACAATTCATAAGCTCTCAATTCAGTTCTGATTCTGATTTCACTTTGATTCAGTTGCAATTCACAAGCTCTCAATTCAGTTCTGATTCACTTTAATTTTTGTTTGATTCGATTACAATTCATAAGCTCTCAATTCAGTTCTGATTCTGATTTTACTTTGATTCAGTTGCAATTCACAAGCTCTCAATTCTGTTCTGATTCACTTTTCAATTTGATTTGATTCGATTAAAATTCATAAGCTCTCAATTCAGTTCTGATTCTGATTTCACTTTGATTCAGTTGCAATTCACAAGCACTCCATTCTGTTCTGATTCACTTTTCAATTTGATTTGATTCGATTACAGTTCATAAGCTCTCAATTCAGTTCTGATTCCGATTTCACTTTGATTCAGTTGCAATTCACAAGCACTCCATTCTGTTCTGATTCACTTTTCAATTTGATTTGATTCAATTACAATTCATAAGCTCTCAATTCAGTTCTGATTCTGATTTCACTTTGATTCAGTTGCAATTCACAAGCTCTCAATTCAGTTCTGATTCACTTAAATTTTTGTTTGATTTGATTACAATTCATAAGCTCTCAATTAAGTTCTGATTCTGATTTCATTTTGATTCAGTTGCAATTCACAAGCTCTCAATTCAGTTCTGATTCACTTTACTTTTTGTTTGATTCGATTATAATTCATAAGCTCTCAGTTCAGTTCTGATTCTGATTTCACTTTGATTCAGTTGCAATTCACAAGCTCTCAATTCTGTTCTGATTCACTTTTCAATTTGATTTGATTCGATTACAGTTCATAAGCTCTCAATTCAGTTCTGATTCTGATTTCACTTTGATTCAATTGTAATTCACAAGCTCTCAATTTAGTTCTGATTCACTTTTCAATTTGATTTGATTCAATTACAATTCATAAGCTCTTAGTCCAGTTCTGATTCTGATTTCACTTTGATTCAGTTTCAGCAGCGATTACTCCAGTCTTCAGTGTCACACAATCCTTCAGATTAATATTATTAATTAAAAGTTATTATTATTATTATTATTAGTTGATTGTGCTGCTTAACACTTGTGTGCGATACGCTTCGTAAACTAGTTATTCAGTCCAATTTGTGAACTCAATCAACCAGTTCATCTCACTGCTTCATGATTCTTAACACATGTACATCATCACACACATTCAAAGTGTAAAGATTTATCATTCAGTAATTCAGTCCATTATAGTATTTAGAACAAATAAGAACTCATCCAAACGTCAGTCTAAACTGAGAGTGACAGCATTTAAAGATACTGTATACCTTAAGGTCTTTTTTGTAAGGTGAGACAAGTTTATTGTGAATTTTTTGCAACTTTGTGAAAAATGACTATAAATTACTACTGTGCCTGATTAGAACTTCCGAGAGGTTCTTAAGCCCTTATTGTGGCCTTTAAAAAGCTGACGTTTCAGCCTGTCTTTGGGAAATAGAGGCCGCCTTAGTGTTTGGCCTGATTTCTCAGTGGGTTTAATTACAGCCTCAGGTCTGTTAGACCCAGTGTAATCTGTCCTGGCTCAGGGTAAATACATCATCTAAAACTGCATCTACACACACACACATCTTCAGCCTGAAGTGGTGAGCAAATTGAAATAAATTGGGGATTTTTCGTTTTGCTTGGCACTGAAAATCATCCTGTAGCCAATGCCGGCTCTTTGTCAGTAAAAATCAATACGTTAATGACGGTGGTCTACCATTCGCACGGATTGCTTAGTGAATGAGAGCTGAGAGCTCGCAAATGCATATACTGTTCATTCAGTGTTGCGTGAATAGTGCTGGGATCATTTAGCCATTCACATACAAGCTCTATTCTATATTTGCCCACGTATACGCCTGTACACTTGAAGACAAGGACACATATATGAAGCACATACATAAATGCTCCTTTTTTTTCTGACTGACCTTTTCCGATTTATTGCAATCCTTATTTGAATGACCTCGATGATGATTCTTAAATCCTAAGATTGATAGTGTATGCTGGTTTAGATGATGCAGGAATAAACTTCACTAAAAATTGTGTGTAGTGTAGCCACCTCAGTTCAATGTATGTTTGAATAAATCAGAAATTGAATTTAAATGATTCTATTTCGACAACGAATTGGAGTACAAACAAAATTATTTTATTAACTCAAATTAAAAACTCAAGTCAAGACATTAGTTAGGATATATTTTATTCCCTCAAGAACAACTGACCTGTGCCAGAATTATATCCAAATTAACTTGATTTATTCAAATTTAAACAGAAAACGAATATCTTGTGAATCGGAATTTAATCAAATTCAAATGGGAATCAAATCGAGAACTTCGGAATTAGAAGTTTATGAAACTTATTTAAACTAATTTAAATTGAAATCAGAATTAGAATTTAATTAAGAGCTTGTAAATTGTAACCAAGTCTAATTATAAATTAATCTGAACTGAACTGAGAGCTTGTGAAACAGAATTAAATCGAATCAGATTCAAACTAAAAACTTAATAAAACTAAAAATATTTTACAGCATTAGTTCAGAGTTTTTTTTTTATTTCCTTATGAAAAACTGACATGTACCTTAAAATATCTCCAAATGAATATATTTAAACCATCCAAATTAAATTCAATCAAATTGAGAGCTTGTGAATCGGAGTCAAATTGAAATCAGAAACAAAATCTAATTGAGAAATAAATTGAAATCTCTGAATTGAGAGTTTATGAATTAAGATTGAATCAAATCAAATTGAAAAGTGAATCAGAACTGAATTGAGAGCTTGTGAATTGCAATTGAATCAAAGTGAAATCAGAACAGAATTGAGAACTTATGAACTGTAATTGACTCAAATCAAATTGAAAAGTGAATCAGAACAGAATGGAGTGCTTGTGAATTACAACTGAATAATTTTTTTTAAATATACTAAAAATAGAAAAGTTGTTTACAGAGTTTTAGTGTCAGTACTACATTAAACTACTATATATATTGTTGAATATAATGTATAATAATGCAGTGGGGGAATATTTGTGGGTCCTGTTTTGCCAAATGTCAAATGTCTTATGTTACAAGTAAAAAAGTGGCCTACATTATTTTAAATATATCTAGTCAGTGACAAAGTGCAAGCATATTTGTCTGAAATAATTCTGTTTTCAGCTTCAGAATCATGAATATTTTTATTCTAGTGTCACCATTGTCCTGTGCATTGGGTTATCAGCACCAAGTCCAAGCCTATTCATTTCCACCCGCAATGTAAAACCAAATTTAGCATTTTAATCAATAGTAAAACATTTTGTTAACCTTTTATTTTATGTCTTGGTGTATCGCAATAATATTGTATCCAGAACTGTAGAAAAACTGGTATTGTTGCTTTTTTATAATTTAGGTATTAAGTTCAATCAAATATTTGCACTTAATGCAATTTTGTCATTCTCTTACAAAGTTTACAGTAAATACCTGATGGAATTGTTCAGCAACGGAACAATTAAAAAAATCTTGCTAGTTTCTAAACACAAAAACTGTGGATGGTCAGAGATGGATTGTTCTGTTTTATAAATCTTGTTCATGTTTTTCATGCCAGAAATTCAAAATAAGTCTGCACAGGAGTTTGGAGTTCACTGAATCTATAAAAACAGGCACTTTGCAGAGAGTGAAAAGGTTTGGGTCATTCAAATTTGATGAAGCCTGTTACAGATCTGCTAATGTAACAGTGGAAGTAAAAGTTTGTGGAATTTATAGTTGTGAGTTTTGAAAATATCATAACAAACCTGCTGTTGCTGTGTCTGCTTATGTTAATATAGGAAAAAATGAATATGTGTTCTGTATAGTGATCATAACACCTGCAGAAACTTTAATTAAGTTGTCATATAGTTAAGCACACAGTTTTTAATGAGACCCTCAGTTACACAGCTGTTGTCTTGAAGAGTTAAAAATAGTCCGTTGTCATGTTCTCCGATGGAGCCGGGCGGTGTGCAAAAACTAAAGCTTACCAGGCTTTATGAACTGTCTAATTAAGTTTGTAGCAGTTGACGTGAGTCAAGTGGCTTATTTCTCCAGATGCTTTAGGAGTACAAGTGTTTTGAAGCTGGATGATAAATCCATGAGCTCTATCTGGCCCTTAGAGTCAGACGGAAGGCAGGAATTAATTAATTGGAGAGCAAAACATAGTGTGTGAAAGGCTTAACATAGGAATGAGGATGTATGTGTTTGTGCATGTAAGTGTGTTATCCATGATGTGTTATCCATTATTTTTTGTAGCGTGGGCTGATGTCTCTTTGATGCCCTTACTTGGGTGTTCACCTCAGCATGAGCCTCGATCGATCGAGATGTTTATCTGAGAAGATGATGCCAAACTGGGAGGACGTTTGATTGTCATGAGAAATATAAGATCACAATCTTTGCTTGGATGTCAGTCAGTGTTACGGCTCTGCACTGCCAGATTGATTTAAATTTATCTTGTAATATTTAAGAATTCGATTTTGACTAGGAATTTTATATTAAGTAAATAAAACAGTTAGTTCCGCTCCTTGAATTTGATGGTTTAGCTGCATTCCAATTGGAATTGTTTTTGGTGGCAGGGAAAACGTCTCAGGTTACTGGTGTAACCTATGTTCTCTGAATAGGAAACAAGACGCTGCGTAGCTATGACGCAATGGGAACGCCCTCTGGGTGTGCCGATTGTCTGAAGCCCTTATAGAATCACGCCAATTCATTGGCTGACGCTCTTCCGTCGTCATATTATACTGGCGCGCGTGCCATCCGCTCCTCAGATTTCTCTGCCGAAAAGGGGGGCCTGTCGGCAGTGCGAGAAGCTTGGCAGCGAACGCAGCGTCTCGTTCCCTATTCAGAGAACATAGGTTACACCAGTAACCTGAGACGTTCTCTTTCATAGGTTCACTCAACGCTGCGTAGCTATGACGCAATGGGAACGATATACCACACACGCCAAGCTAAGCGCTGCCATATCTGGCTCAAAGAACACCAGATAACATGCATGGCCGGATCAAGCAGATAGAACATGCAAACCCGGAGCCATGTCGAGATCCAAACTATAGAATCTGACAAAAGTGTGCAGGGAGGACCAGCCTGCCGCTACACAAATGTTCTCCAGAAGAGCCCCTCTAAAAAGCACTTGAGAGGAAGCCACACTTCTGGTAGAATGTGCCCGAATGCTAAGAGGTGAAGATAGACCACGCACCTCATATGCCAGCGAAATAGCCTCCGTCACCCAATGGGAAATCCTCTGTTTTGATGCGGCAAGCCCGCGGCGGCCAACACCAAAACATACCAAGAGCTGGCTTGATTTCCTCCAACCACCAGACCGATCTACATAAAACTTCAATGCTCGGACAGGGCAGAGCAAATTAAGCTTTTCATCCTCTTCTGATGCGAAAGGAGGAGGGTGGAAAGAGTGAAGGGTGATAACTTGAGAACGAAACGATGTTGACAGAACTTTGGGCACATACCCTGGCCTAGGTTTTAGGGTTACCTTAACTAGACCAGGAGCAAAATCCATACATGTCCCGTTAACAGAGAGAGCTTGTAGGTCGCTCACTCGCTTCAAAGAGGTTAAGGCTAACAAAAGAGCAACCTTGAGAGTCAGAATCCGCTCTGGAGCTGACTCTAAGGGCTCAAAGGGAGCCTTCGTTAGCCCCTCCAGGACAACTGAAAGGTCCCAAGATGGAATACCAGGGGAGCGTGCCGGTCTCAGGCGCTTAACCCCTCGCATAAATGACGATACCCACAGCTTCCAAATCTCGGGATGAGGATGCCAAATCCTGCCCTGAAGCTGAGACAGTAGGTCCTCTCTGACTGGAATCTCCCAAGGGGGGAGTCCAGAAGAAGAACCATCTCCGAGAACCAGGTCTGGGACGGCCAAAATGGGGCTACAAGTAGGAGACTGACTCTGCTCTCCCTCACCCTGCACAGAACTGCTGGAATCAGTTTGATGGGCGGGAATGCATAGAGCTTTAGTCTGGGCCACGGATGCGCGAACGTATCTATCCCCAACGGCGCTGGAGAACTCAGAGAGAACCAGAGCTGGCACTGGGACGACTATTTCGAGGCAAAGAGGGGGGACAGCCCTCAGCTCCAGGCAGTTTATGTGCCACGAAAGAACCTCCCCTTCGAATGCTGGTCTGCCCTCGAAAACCGTACCCCAGCCGGTCAAAGAGGCGTCCGTCGTAATCATTTGGCGACGGAAAACAGCCCCCATGTTGACCCCCCTCTGAAAAAAGAGAGGGTCCCGCCATACTGATAGGGTGCGGGAACAACCGCGTGACAAAAGCCGATCCTGTTGATCGGGCGCCTAAGAGCTTCATCCACCAGAGGAAGGGCCTCATATGAAGCAGCCCCAGGGGAAGCACCGGGGAAGCTGCGGCCATGAGACCCAGGAGCCTGCGACAAGTACCCACAGAAACATGATGGCCGAGCCTGAAGCGGGCCAAACATGAAGCGAGACTGGAAATCCGGGCAGGAGCCAGACGGGCCTGCATCAGAACGAAATCCAGACGAACTCCTAAGAAGGTGGTCTGCTGAGCTGGGGTGAGAACACTCTTGTCGGTGTTCACCCTCAAGCCAAGAGACTGAATGTGCTGAAGAGCAATGTCTCTGTGACAAGTCACAGAGTGGGCCAGGATGAGCCAATCGTCCAGGTAATTGAGTATACGGATGCCCTGGAGCCTAAATGGGGCCAGAGCAGCGTCCATACACTTCGTGAAAGTCCTCGACGCCAGGGCGAGGCCGAAGGGAAGGACTTTGTATTGATAAGCCCTTCCCCCGAAGGCGAATTCGAGGAACTTCCTGTGACGTCGGACGACCTGAATATGGAAGTAGGCATCTTTCAGGTCTACCGTAACGAACCAGTCCCCCGCACTTATCTGAGATAAAATAGCCTTCAGCGTTAACATCTTGAACTTCCCTTTGTAAAGGGCGAAGTTCAGACGGCGAAGGTCTAGAATGGGTCGCAGTCCACCGTCCT
The DNA here is from genome assembly GCA_039654625.1 of Rhinogobio ventralis. NCBI lineage: Eukaryota > Metazoa > Chordata > Actinopteri > Cypriniformes > Gobionidae > Rhinogobio > Rhinogobio ventralis. The sequence goes on along the minus strand of CM077216.1, from coordinate 16,471,260 downwards.
TTTTCGGAACCAGGAAGTAACGGCTGGAGAAGCCACATTCTATTTCCGTTGAAGGGACCTCTTCTATCGCTCCTTTGAGGAGGAGAGAAGCAAGTTCCTGCTGTAGTACTGAAGCCTCTGAGGCGCAGTTCACTACAGTTGGAATAACCCCGTCGAAGCGGGGGGGGGGGGGGGGGGGGGGGATGACCCTGGTCGCTCCTCCTACCAGGAAACTCCTTCCTGTGAACGGGATGCTCTCTGGACTGAGAGGGGGAGGGGTTGGGGGAGTCCCTAGCCCTCCTAGGCATAAACTGCTTGAAAGCAGCCGACTGGGAATTGGCGGCTCGAAATTTCTCAACCACGTGTTGACCACCTCCCCAAACAATCCAGACTGAGAGACTGGGGCATCCAGTAGGAAGACCTTCTCCTTATCACGGATTTCCGTGAGATTGAGCCACAGGTGGCGCTCTGCCGCCACCGCGCCCGCCATGGAACATCCTATGGCACGAGCAGTGTGTTTAGTGGCTCTTAGGGCCAAATCTGTGGCTTTGCGCAGCTCTTTGACCGCTTCCGGTGTCAAGCCACCGCCCTCGTCCATTTCTTTTAAGACGTCCGCCTGGTAGGCTTGGAGGATGGCCATGGTGTGGAGGGCCATGCCTGCATGACCAGCTGCCGTGTAGGACTTCCCGATAAGGGCGGAAGTAGTCCTACACGGTTTAGTGGGAAGGAGAGGGCGAGACTTCCACGAAGGTGCCGAAGAAGGAGAGAGATGAGTGGCTAGCATGTCTTCAACCGCAGGGATGGCGGAATAGCCCTGCTCCACAGAACCAACGAGGTTGGTGAAGTCAGCGGCTGCCGCATTAGTCAAGCGGGCTGAGAAAGGGCTGTTTCCAGGATCTGGAGATTTCACTATGCAGATCGCTGAAAAAGGGCAGCTTTCTCCGCGCTGGCCTAGAATTAGGACCACTCAAAAATCTCTCGTCGATTCTAGATGAACGTGACTCGCGGGGCTCGTCCGGCCAATCAATAGCGAGCTTTTCGGTAACGCGCCAAAGCACTTCGACGAGCTCGGCATAGGCCGCAGAAGGCCGCGCTTCCTGGCCACTAGGCGGGAAAGCGTCATCGATTAAAGCAGGCCCGAAATCCTCGGAGTCGGACGCTGCAGTGAAAATGACATCATCTAGCCCGAAAGAAACCGACTCGCGCACTTCCGGGCTAGGGCATAGGTAGTCGTGTGAAAACTCGACCGGCGGAACCCCGCTCACGTGCTCGGGGGAGGGAGGGAGAGAGAGAAAGGGCGAGGCCCGTCTGCTCGCACTCCACATCCTCGAGCTCTACATCCGAACCCCAGGTCGCGGATCCGAGAGAGGCCTGCGCGGCTTCGGGAGCGCGACGGGAAAAACGGATGACTCCTTCTCAAAAACCGCGAGCCTAGAGCGGAGGGTTTTGAGAAGGAGATTATCGCAGAATTTGCATTTAGAAGAGCCCTGAACCGCCTCGCGTGCGTGTGAAAACCCCAAGCATTTAACACACTTACTGTGAGGGTCGTCATTCGCAATAAAGCGAGTGCACGGCGGCAGGCAGCGACGAAACTCCATGACACTTCACCGCAAGGAGAACAAAGTTCCACTATCCGCAGTCGCTGAAGTGCTGGTGATGAAAGTTGTACGAATTTCAATGTATTTGGGCCATAAAAACCGAAACCGAAGGGCTAGAATGGCCGCTTCGTGAAGGCAGAGAAATCTGAGGAGCGGATGGCACGCTCGCCAGTATAATATGACGACGTAAGAGCGTAGGGGCGCCGCCCGCGCCATCAGCCAATGAATTGGCGTGATTCTATAAGGGCTTCAGACAATCGGCACGCCCAGAGGGCGTTCCCATTGCGTCATAGCTACGCAGCGTTGAGTGAACCTATGAAAGAGAACAATTTACATACCAACTGAACACATTTTGACAAAACGTAACTTAGGCTACTTCTTGTTTATCGAAGCAATATCACACTTGCATTCGGGCTGTTGTACTGAATATAAGTAGAGTTCGATCAATATTGCGTTTTTTGGTTTGACCGATACCAATACAAATACATTTAAATATTTTTTTTATTAAATTCAGATTTTTGACATTAATAAATGATTGTGATGCATTATTATAATTTTTTACCGTATTATTATTGAAAACAGTTGTTATTTACTTATTGCTATTTTTATTTTATTTACTTGTTGTTTGGGTCATTATATTTGTGCAGATTTGTTTTATGATCTGTATGGTTGCAAATGTATTATTTAAATTATGTATTATTATTATATTTGATATTTATTATTATTTTTGTTTTGGGCTATGAATAATAGTTAAGCTACATATTTATCTCTCAATAATGAATTTGTTAAGTATCTAATTAAGTTTTTAAAAATATATATTATTCATACAATATATTAAGTTACTTTACCTGTAAATATTTTTAATAATTTTTAATAATAAAAAACAATAAACAAATAATAAAAATTGTAAATATCTGTACAATTTAAGCACAACTAGGCTCTTGCCTCTGTGCTATAGTTCATTAGGATTTTAAGGAATTTATTAATCTTAATATTCAGATATTAAAGTTCACCCAAAAGTTCACCAAGAAATGAGAATTCTGTCATCATTTTACATAACCTGTATGCATTTCTTTCTTTTGCTGAACACAAAAGAAGATATTTTGAAGAATGTTGTTTGTAACCACACACTTGATGGACCCCATTGGATATAGAGGAATAAAAAATACTATGTATGTCAATGGGGTCCATCAACTGTATCAAAGAAATTCATACAGGTTTGGAACAACTCAAGGATGAATAAATGATGACAGAATTTTCCTTTTTGGGTGAATTATCCCTTTTTAATGAAATATGCATAATTGTTGTATACATGTATCAACATGTTTAGATTTCTTTCTGCATTATGTGAATATGAAACAGCACCTGAATCAGTCTGTTTGAAAAAATGTTTGGATGGATCTTCAAAGACTTTAGGAATGTAGGCGATCTGGGAACGTTAAATGCAGTATTTATTTTCCAATTAAAAATAGAAGCTGGCGTATGAGCTGCAAAAGAACAGATGGAACCTAACAATTAAGAATAGAGAAATATTTGAATGCATAGATGTACAAATCATACACAATGGCCAAAAAAAATGCTGGGCTGTTTCAATCCATGTTTGGGTCAAATATAGACAAACCCAACCTTCTGGTTTAAAAATGTAATTGAAAAATTTAAACCAACGGTAGAGTTTGTCTATATTTGACCCGAACATGGTTTGAAACAACCCAGCATTTTTTAGAGTGTATGTGGCACCCACTTCTAATGATTAGATTACTAGTATAACTATTATATAGATTACTAGTACTGATAATAATCTGGTTTAATTTTTTATATATATACACTCACCTAAAGGATTATTAGGAACACCATACTAATACTGTGTTTGACCCCTTTCGCCTTCAGAACTGCCTTAATTCTACGTGGCATTGATTCAACAAGGTGCTGAAAGCATTCTTTAGAAATGTTGGCCCATATTGATAGGATAGCATCTTGCAGTTGATGGAGATTTGTGGGATGCACATCCAGGGCACGAAGCTCCCGTTCCACCACATCCCAAAGATGCTCTATTGGGTTGAGATCTGGTGACTGTGGGGGCCATTTTAGTACAGTGAACTCATTGTCATGTTCAAGAAACCAATTTGAAATGATTCGAGCTTTGTGACATGGTGCATTATCCTGCTGGAAGTAGCCATCAGAGGATGGGTACATGGTGGTCATAAAGGGATGGACATGGTCAGAAACAATGCTCAGGTAGGCCGTGGCATTTCAACGATGCCCAATTGGCACTAAGGGGCCTAAAGTGTGCCAAGAAAACATCCCCCACACCATTACACCACCACCACCAGCCTGCACAGTGGTAACAAGGCATAATGGATCCATGTTCTCATTCTGTTTACGCCAAATTCTGACTCTACCATCTGAATGTCTCAACAGAAATCGAGACTCATCAGACCAGGCAACATTTTTCCAGTCTTCAACTGTCCAATTTTGGTGAGCTCGTGCAAATTGTAGCCTCTTTTTCCTATTTGTAGTGGAGATGAGTGGTACCCGGGGGGGTCTTCTGCTGTTGTAGCCCATCCGCCTCAAGGTTGTGCGTGTTGTGGCTTCACAAATGCTTTGCTGCATACCTCGGTTGTAACAAGTGGTTATTTCAGTCAAAGTTGCTCTTCTATCAGCTTGAATCAGTCGGCCCATTCTCCTCTGACCTCTAGCATCAACAAGGCATTTTCGCCCACAGGACTGCCGCATACTGGATGTTTTTCCCTTTTCACACCATTCTTTGTAAACTCTAGAAATGGTTGTGCGTGAAAATCCCAGTAACTGAGCAGATTATGAAATACTCAGACCGGCCAGTCTGGCACCAACAACCATGCCACGCTCAAAATTGCTTAAATCACCTTTCTTTCCCATTCTGACATTCAGTTTGGAGTTCAGGAGATATACACTCACCTAAAGGATTATTAGGAACACCTGTTCAATTTCTCATTAATGCAATTATCTAATCAACCAATCACATGGCAGTTGCTTCAATGCATTTAGGGGTGTGGTCCTGGTCAAGACAATTTCCTGAACTCCAAACTGAATGTCAGAATGGGAAAGAAAGGTGATTTAAGCAATTTTGAGTGTGGCATGGTTGTTGGTGCCAGACGGGCCGTTCTGAGTATTTCACAATCTGCTTAGTTACTGGGATTTTCACGCACAACCATTTCTAGAGTTTACAAAGAATGGTGTGAAAAGGGAAAAACATCCCGTATGCGGCAGTCCTGTGGGCGAAAATGCCTTGTTGATGCTAGAGGTCAGAGGAGAATAGGCCGACTGATTCAAGCTGATAGAAGAGCAACTTTGACTGAAATAACCACTTGTTACAACCGAGGTATGCAGCAAAGCATTTGTGAAGCCACAACACGCACAACCTTGAGGCGGATGGGCTACAACAGCAGAAGACCCCCCCGGGTACCACTCATCTCCACTACAAATAGGAAAAAGAGGCTACAATTTGCACGAGCTCACCAAAATTGGACAGTTGAAGACTGGAAAAATGTTGCGTGGTCTGATGAGTCTCGATTTCTGTTGAGACATTCAGATGGTAGAGTCAGAATTTGGCGTAAACAGAATGAGAACATGGATCCATTATGCCTTGTTACCACTGTGCAGGCTGGTGGTGGTGGTGTAATGGTGTGGGGGATGTTTTCTTGGCACACTTTAGGCCCCTTAGTGCCAATTGGGCATCGTTTAAATGCCACGGCCTACATGAGCATTGTTTCTGACCATGTCCAACCCTTTATGACCACCATGTACCCATCCTCTGATGGCTACTTCCAGCAGGATAATGCACCATGTCACAAAGCTCGAATCATTTCAAATTGGTTTCTTGAACATGACAATAAGTTCACTGTACTAAAATGGCCCCCACAGTCACCAGATCTCAACCCAATAGAGCATCTTTGGGATGTGGTGGAACGGGATCTTCGTGCCCTGGATGTGCATCCCACAAATCTCCATCAACTGCAAGATGCTATCCTATCAATATGGGCCAACATTTCTAAAGAATGCTTTCAGCACCTTGTTGAATCAATGCCACGTAGAATTAAGGCAGTTCTGAAGGCGAAAGGGGGTCAAACACAGTATTAGTATGGTGTTCCTAATAATCCTTTAGGTGAGTGTATATATAAATATATAAATGCTCGATTGGATTGAGATCTGGGGAATTTGGAGGACAAGCCAACACCTCAAACTCGTTGTTGTACTCCTCAAACCATTCCTGAACCATTTTTGCTTTGTGGCAGGACACACTATCCTGCTGAAAGAGGCCACAGCCACCAGGGAATACTGTTTCCATGAAAGGGTGTACATGGTCTGCAACAATGCTTAGGTAGGTGGTACGTGTCAAAGTAACATCCACATGGATGGCAGGACCCAAGGTTCCCAGCAGAACATTGTCCAAAGCATCACACTGCCTCCGCCGGCTCGCCTTCTTCCCATAGTGCATCCTGGAGCCATGTGTTCCCCAGGTAAGTGACGTACACACACCCGGCCACCCACGTGATGTAAAACAAAACGTGATTCATCAGACCAGGCCACCTTCTTCCATTGCTCAGTGGTCCAGTTCTGATGCTCACATGCCCACTGTTGGCACTTTCGGCGGTGGACAGGGGTCAGCATGGGCACCCTGGCTGGTCTGGGCTATGCAGCCCCATACGCAACAAACTGCAATGCACTGTGTATTCTGACACCTTTCTATCTGAACCAGCATTAACTTCTTTGAGCTACAGTAGCTCGTCTGTTTGATCGGACCACATGGGCCAGCCTTCACTTCATACGTGCATCAATGAGCCTTGGCCGCCCATGACCCTGTCGCCAGTTCACCACTGTTCCTTCCTTGGAGCACTTTTGATAGATACTGACCACTGCAGACCGGGAACACCCCACAAGAGCTGCAGTTTTGGAGATGCTCTGACTCAGTCATCAAGTCATCACAATTTGGCCCTTGTCAAACTCGCTCAAATCCTTACGCTTGCCCATTTTTCCTGCTTCTAACACATCAACTTTGAGGACAAAATATTCACTTGCTGTCTAATATATCCCACCCACTAGCAGGTGCCATGATGAAGAGATCAGTGTTATTCACTTCACCTGTCAGTGGTCATAATGTTATGCCTGAATGGTGTGTGTATATATATATATATATATATATATATATATATATATATATATATATATATATATATATATATATATATATATAGTTATATAGTTATATATATATATATAGTTATATATATATATAGTTATATATATATAGTTTTTATTGATATTAGAAGTTTCCCTGTTTAATTTACAACATTAGCTGAGAGAGAATTTTTCACTCGTGTAAGCAAATTGACATCACTAAAATTGAATCTGCAAAATCTCTATTGTTACCTAATGAGTGTGATGTTCAAGTGTCTACATACTTTTGGCATATAGTATAATATACAACAATACACATTTTAGTTTTGTTTCTGGAGATATTTACGATTTTATGTATGACTCGCAGTGAGTCACAGTTTACTCCCTTTTTCAGGTTATTGTTAATGAATGTCTCGTTCCTGAAGACCCGATGTGTTTAGAAATTATCCTTTGTTTTTTAATCCTCAGTATGAAAAACTTTTCGAAACTTTGAATCAGAGAATAAGTTTAAAATCAGTCAAATGTTTATTCTAGCAAAGCGCCAGGTGATGTTTTATATGATTTCCTCTGCTGTTTCTCCAGATGTGCTGTTGAAGTTGCCCTCGTTGCTGAACTGAGACCAATATTATTGTTGTTCTAGCCATAGTTGTATTTAATTAATGGCTGAGGGGACCCGGTGCACTTGATGCAGTACCAGTAAAGGACCCTCACAGGGGTTAATTGAAGTTCCTTTTTGTTTCTCTGGGGAGAGAGAGTACTTTTAACTACAGCTTCTTCTCTCTGTTCACTTCCAGTAGGGCCTGGGCCGCATCTTTGGTCTCTGCAGAAATCTTTTGTTTATCTTTCATTACAATGACTTTACATTTTCCTTTCTGCTTTTCATCATCTTAACGGCGGCTTGTGAGGATGGACGGCTCTGGGAATGAGAAGGAATGAACTGAGAGCAAGATATCTAATAGGATGGGGAGATCTCGCCGCACAGTCGGATTAGGCGGCATAGATGTTCATAAATAGTACATCGTGTCCTTGTCTGGGGTTATCTCAGGTTGGTCAGGTACATCTGTGTCTTTTATGAAAAACAAAAGTTGCAAATAAACGTGATTATAATGAGCCAGAGGGAACATTTCAGATTGGTGTTTATTAAGAATAATTACCATTTAAGATCTGTGACAGTTTTACGTTGGATCTCATAAACATCTGAATCATTTTATTATTAATATTTTGTGTAGCAGAAACCTAACCGAATTGAGTAAAATGCAATCCAATTAGACTTACTCCAATTAATACAACTGAATCGTTTACAGCTAACATTTAGCAACCAATAGTGCATGTTAGCATGCTAAAACGTAACTGTTTTAATAAACATTAAACACAAACAAGTCTCCAGCTTTTCTCATCTTGTTAAGAAACACATAAAATAACATTTACTCTCTCCACATAGTGTAAATGCTGGGAAATGGAAACTCCTGGCCAGTTTTAGCAATGCTACGCTAATGCTAAATTATTAACGTAGTCACAATGCAAATGGAATAAGTTGTTGGAAAAACAAGTGAACGTACATTATAGCAAGTAATGCTGTTGTTATGACAAGGGTATAACTTATAAATATCAGATTGGGGCAAATTATATGCTTTTTAAATTTAAATAAAGATATAAAAATGATGAATTACAATATTGGTTGACCAAAGCAAAGGTTTAATGAATAGTTTGTATTTCATAATTATTTTATTGTTTCTGAAAACCCATTTTTATAAGGTATTTAATAACTTACCCACATATTTCTTATGCTGCTAGCTTAAAATAAATTACATCTCTCAGATCCATTTTTTTTTTTTTTATCTCATTTTAATATAGTCTTTTGAAAATGTGAAGCCACACATGGTCCTCTGCTGATACTGATGTCCCAAACTGCTGACTATAGACCTAATGTGTACGTAATTATCTCAAGTTTGCAAGGCTCCAGCTTTTCAAATAGTGTGCTCAAAAATGTTGAGCACACAATATTAGCACTGCTAAATGAAGAGATTATAGAAATGGATTTGAGTATGAATGCAGTATTCAGATTTAGTAGAGCGGAGGCACAAAAAAACTAAAAGTTTTCAACCTACAGTTACAGTACGTGGTAAATGATTATTTATTTTATTCAATTCTACAATGCAAAGTAGATGCTTGTTGTTGTGCATAATTTGTGGATGAAGTCTTCATAGTTTACATGGAATATAATCTGTCAAGATTTGTTGCTTTTGGTGATGTACAAGGTTACTTGTATGGAAATGCAAACTCAGTAGGATCCATTAAAACTGACTTGGCTTTTAAGTTCATTGCTTTGTTGGAATTTAAAATGCTGTCAGGTACCAGAAGAGCATAATTTAGCACTAACATCTGTGGATCCCTTGAGAGGTGCATTGAAAACACAGTAACACACACACGCGGCGTCACACGTGGTGATTTTAGTTCTCCTTTGAAAGGCTGTCATAAAGCAGTACACCGGTAGTCACAGTTCAACATTGCGTGATATGCATGACTAAGCGGCGATGTCAAGAATGCTACGAACTAGCATGACTCAACTAAAAGATGCTCTCTGTGGAAAACATGAAGGAATTTGTTCAAGGGAATATGATATAACATGCGAAATGCATTGAATTCTACTACCTTTGAAGATGAGATGAACATTTAGAAATGTTAGCGTCATTAGCAGCAGTAATTAGTCAATTAGCAGAGGCTGTTGGCCAAAGCTGTTTAGGTTGTTTTGATACTTTTATTAAGAGTTTACTTCCACCTACTTCAGGTCTCTTTTTGTTTCTCTACTGTGGTCTGTTTGCTTCATCAAGGTAAATACCACAGTGAGTACTAGCGCTAGCTGTTTGTCACTGTAAATATGTGGTGACTCAGGGGAGAAGATGCCAGCTTCACTGTTTTATTCATTTGTCACTTTGTTTTTACTACTAAAACGTAACAATGCTCTGTGAAAATGCTTTTTAGAAAGGCTTTATATGTCATCAATAGTAGTGCATAGGCTAGTTTTCTGTCATACCAGTTAAAAAAATAAACTGGCGGCCACATAAAATAGTTTGTAAAATGAACATATGACATTAGATCACACTTAAAACACATTTAGGGCCCTATTTTAACAATCTGGTCTGAAGTGCATGACGCAGGTGCACTTAGGGCGTGTCCAAATCCACTTTTGCTAGTTTAATGATGGAAAAAAAAACGGTCGGCGCGCCAGGCGCATGGTCTAGAAAGGTTGTACCTAGTCTCTTAATGAGTCATGGGTGTGTTTTGGGCATAACATGCAATAAACCAATCAGAGTACCCTATTCCCTTTAAAAGCCAGTTGCGCTTGCACCATGGTGGATTCGCTATTTACATGGTGGAATTTGTGAGCGGAAAGACTGAACGTCAAATAGGAATGGTCTACTGTTACAAAAATGTATATATTTGTACATTTGTACAATATGTGTACCGAGTTTATGTGTACACAAGGTGCCACTATATTAAGCAACTTTGTTTCAGCTAATAACTCTGCAACCGTGTGACAGAATTAAAATTCTCATTTCTTTTGAATCCTTTCTTTAATCCCAAACCATAGTACATCTAATTTTTATGATTATCTAAAAACATCTGTAAAACATTTTCGAAAAAGTTTTAGCTAACGATAACAACACAGAGGTTTCAGAGGTGGAGCAAGTTGTCACATATTGATGAAAGATTATGAATACACACATTTATTTTATTTGCAGGAATTCCAGGAATGTGTTTTTAAAAAAGTAAAGGGCGGGTTTCAAACCTACAATTTTTCGGCACACCAATTAATAGCCACTTAATTTCTGTCCCCTTCTCTTGCAAAAAACCCTCCTGTCTCTGCTTCATATCCATCTTTCACCTCTCTCGTTCTCTATCGTTTCTCTCTCTTGAGGAGAAAGCGCTAATGCGAAGGGTGGCGAGGATTTCAGTACAGAACACAAGTATTTCTGAAGCAGCACCGCACGGGCTGTGTGCCATGTTCCCAGCCCAGCTGCCGGGATGCAGGGAGCACTAGAAGATGGATGAAAGGATTGACAGAAAATGACTGAGCGTGGCAAGGGAAAGATAAGCACCAGACGGAAGGATCTAGAAGTCAGCCGGAGAGCAAAGCAGGTGAAACATCTTTCAGCGGTCTGAAAGAACAGCCACAGTCTGGATGCACTGACACCAGCCAGAGAGTATCAGCGTAGGACTTTAACACAAATATGAGTTGTGTCAGTCATCATGTGTTTTTTTTTATACCGTCTGCTGTCACAAATGATCGAAAAACACAGTCAGAATCAAAACATAATTTCTATGAAGCACAGCATTTGTTTGCAAATAAATCATGAAGCTTTCATGTCACATTTATGAAGGTTTTAATATATGATGCACACAGGTTTTATAGCCCTTGGTTGAGGCGTAGCTGCATTGTAGTGCAGTTGTACTCTTTATTTTTTGTTGCAAAAACTGTGTTGACGATAATACATTTACAATGAAAGTCTTAGGATCAGCCACTGTGGGACTTGCAATGTAAGTGCATTTCTGTAAACATGAATAACACATAAACACAGAATAAAACATAAAAATTGCAATTCAGACTTTTTTTTTGAAATTGCAAGTTTATGGCCCAGATTTACTAACGGCTTTTTTTTACTTCTGGCAAATTTACTACTCTTTTGGTGTTAAAAAACTACCGTCAGGATAAGACACGCAGTGATAAATTAGCACTAAAAAGGAGTGGACAGGGACATTTATTGCATATGCATTTGTAGGAGTTTCCCTTTCAGGCGCAAAATTTATGGGAGGAGAGCATTTAAATGAATCATGCCAGGTTATTTACAAAGGTTTGCGCTCGTCAATTTACTGGTGTTTGTGCTATTATTTACCGCCCAAAAAAAGCATGTCTTAAACCAGACGCTAACGGGTAGATTGTGTTGGTCATTATGGAAATGATCCGGCTGCGTCTGTGTGCTTTAATTTGTGCGTCGTCAGTAGATCACTCGCAGAACTGTCCACTCCCATCGGCGCATTAAAAGAATTGTGCTCTCATGCTAATTTGCCCTGTTTAGTAAATCTGGCCCAAAATCTAACAATTCTGACTTTTTTCTTGAAATTGCAAGTTTATATCTCTCAATTCTGACCTTTTTCTCCCAATTTCGAGTTTATATCTCACAATTTTGACTTTTTTCTTGCCATTCTGAGTTTATATCTTGCAATTTTGAGTTTATACTATATCAAAACTCGCAATTGAGAGAGAAAAACGTCATAATAGGGAGTTATAAACTTGGAATTGTAAGAAATGCAGTCAAAATTAAGAGATAAAAAGTTAGTTACTTTTTTATTCCCTGGTGACTTTTTATATCACAATTTTGACTCTTTTTTACAATTCCATGTGTATATCTCGCATTTTTTTGTTAACCTTGCAATTTGGACTTTTTTCTCACAATTTCAAGTTTATATCTCATAATTTTGAGTTAACATCTTCCAATTTAGACCTTTTTTTGCAAGATTGTGAGTTTATAACACAGTTCTGACTTTATTTCTTGCAATTCTGAGTTTATATCTCACAATTTTAAGTTCACATCTCGCAATTTGGGCTTTGTTTCTCAAGATTGTAAGTTTAGAACACAATTCTGACTTTATTTCTCACAATCCCAAGTATATATCTTGCAATTCTGAATTGGCATCTCACAATTCTGACTTCTCGGACTTCTTGGACGCAACTAATCAATAATGAAATTCGTTGTTGATTTTCATTATTGTTTTTGTAACCGTCTTTTTTCCATACAGATGCTATCAGTAGAGTTTAACTGGTACTTAGCTTGGAATATTTTTTTAACAGTTGACCTTAAATCTGCTACATAAAATATTGGAGGGAATTTTAATGAATGAGAATCTAAAGTGCTTTATTTGTCAGTTGACTGCTGAGAGCTTCTAATGCAAATACCCATCAGTCAACCAATTAATCAGGAGTGCTGCATTAGGATTTGCATTCATTTAAATAAACTCCACCGCTATCGCTATTCAAATATTGGTTGTTTACATTCAAGGGTACCTGTCCACACCATGTCTTGTTTTCTGGGAGATAAGTGCTTTTCTGTTGCCTCAGTCTCGTTTCTTTTCATTTCATGTTCGAATGTAAGTACAGGTCTGAGAAAAGTAGATAAGTGTGTTCTTCTTATGCTTATGAGGGATTTATGTGGGAGAGGAAGTCTAGTTCAGACATACGGTATATAGGGAGGTACAGATATATCTATATATAAACAAGTGGGCTACTCGTGAAAGCAATCGTACATGTGCTCAAGAGATTTTGTGGGCGTATGGAGGAGACTCAAATAAAAGCTCTGCTGAATTTCAAAGTTTTAATCCAAAATAGTCTTTTCAGTGTGTTGTATTTTGTTATGAATAGTTTAATGTTCCCACAGCACATGCCTGGCTATAGGTTTGTGGCTCCTTTTAATATCTAAATCATTCTGTTTTGAGTCATTCTTGATTAATAGCATGAATGTCTAAGGTCCATGATGCCTATTGATTTCAAATACTTGCCGACATACAATCAAAAATGACCCTATTTCCTTTTTAATGCATTTTCCTGGTCTTTTTGGGAATGTTTCATCAGTCAAAATGTCATGACTTGCTTCACATCTTTCTGAATTTTATGCAGGCTGTTGGATAATGTTAAACAGTAATGTTTGTACTGGACTTTTTTGCAGGTTATATTCAACTGTCTAAAAACAAAACATGGTTCACAACCTGTCTAAAGATATTCACCTTGGCCCATTTATGTACATAATAAAGAGTATAAACTATCTATAAAATTACGTCTTAGTAAGATATGCCAACATATGAACTGCTTTTTTATCATTATTTATTTTATTATTATATCATTAAATATTCAAGTAAGTTAAAACCCAATATATTAAAGGAGTAGTTCAATTTAAAATGAAAATTACCCCATGATTTACTCACCCTCAAGCCGTCCTAGGTGTATATGACTTTCTTCTTTCTGATGAACACAATTGGAGTTATATTAATAAATCTCCTGACGCTTCCAAGCTTTATAATGGCAGTGACAGGGTCCATTGAGTTTAAAGCTCAAAAAAGCACATCCATCCATCATAAACTTACTCCACACGGATCCGGGGGTTAATAAAGGCCTTCTGAAGTGAATCGATGGGGTTTTACAATAAAAATATCCATATTTAAAACTTTATAAAGTAAAATATCTAGCTTACGCCAGACCGCCTTCTGTATTCAACTTACGGAAAAAGCATAACTGGCGCGACGCATGACGTCGGACGTAGAGTAAGCATTTTAAACTGTGAGAGACGTTACACACTCTGTGTAAGTTGAATACGGAAGGCGGTCTGGCGGAACTTTAATTTACTCCTTTAATTTATATATAAAAGTCTAATCCAGCATTTTCTCTCAAAAAAATCGAATTGTCCCCGGCGCGCATTGAATCTTAGGATAGGCTGCAAAGGATCCACTTGTTCAATCCTTCGTGGCCTGGGACGCATTTGTAGGTCACATTCGTAGGAGCCTTCGAATTGGGACAGCCTTTGCCATGCCACTGTGACGCATTTGGCCTTCGAATGTAGACTTTGAAGGGTGCAGCTTTTGAATTGGGATGCAGCTCATGTGTGTACCTGCTAAAGAAACGTGCCGATATGGCTTTGCAAAATGTGCCAACACAGGATAAGTGCTTTTTTGTTCTGGAAACACACTTATCGAGGTCACCTTGACGACTATAATTGTCAACACCTTTAACATCTTATTGGTATAATTCAGTTTTTTGTGTTAATAGGCATATGGCTCTTGGTAATGGGACACCATCCCATGATGCCTTACGGATTGATTGAAGAAAATTTAGATGTTGAATGTATTATGTTAATGTATCTATAAATGTGCTCCCAGGTTTCTCATATTAAAAACACAGTAGTGCAGTGACATTGTTATGAGCAAAACCTTCTTGACTCCATAAACCGCTGAAGAAAAAGAAGGTAGAACAGTTTGCGCTTGTAGACACTGTTTATATTTCCATCAATAATTAATTCGCTCAAATCATATTGTAATATTAATGCCCAGATTTATGCCAGATTGGGAGTTGGTTTGAGTTCACTTGTGTAACGTCTGCGTGTTCTCTGTGTGTGTCTGTGCCCTGAACACTTGTCAAATCAGAAACGTTCATTGTGAACTCCAGCTTCACAAACTTAAGTTCCTAGTTTCTTGCCTAGTTTAAGTCAAGAAATAGTTTTAATAGAGATTTTCCTTTTGAAGCTGATCTATGTCTGGGTTGAGGCTTACAGCCCTGGGAACATCCTTGCCCCAGGTGACATTGCAGACTAGAGAGCCTGACTTTATCCTGCAAATCTCTCCTGACAGAGTCCTGGCCTTGTGTTTTGTGATTGAGGGAACCCAAAAAAGATTGGATAAAACCTCAGAAAACACGGATAAAAATGATTCTGTGGTGAAGTAAATACTACAGAAAAAACAAATGTAATTTCTACATGAAAAAGTTAGTTGAAATTAAATTAAATTGATTTTGATTGATTTTTCGCTGTTTTCCAGCTGTATTTGCACTGTTTTATCATTGCTTTTGTTTAGTAACTTGCCATTTTGTGACATTTGGAGTTAATTTTCTACTTAAAATGACACAGTAATACTCAAAAACGATCCATCGAATGTTACTGTCATTGTGTATTGTGTACTAAGTATTGAGGTCTCTGTGTTCAGGTGCTGCGTTACTATTACGTAGATATGCTGTCTACACAATATCTATTATGTTATTTACTTAGAGGTTTCGAAGTAAAACACACTTTAAAAGCATGGTTTAATTCAGTGTTATATTGTTTGAGTAAAAAGTATTTCAAAGGAAACTTCAACTAAGTAGAAATTACTCAAAAACCTTTTACTGGCCAAGTTAAATGTACTTATTTTCTTTGTTAATTTTACTTAATTCCACATGTGAAAAAAAATCTAATCTATAAAAAAATCTATGTGCAAAAACTTGCAAAAGAAAAATAAAGTACATTTTACTTATTGTTTTTTTCAGTGTAGGCCAGTATACAGTGGGTTCCTCAAGTCGAAAATTTGGGATTCTTATTATAATAATAATAATAATAATAATTAGCCTGGATGCCAGCCGAACTTAGCCCCGCCCACAACATTTGAGGTCAGGCAGTTCGGTCTGGACTTGATCCATTGTGGACCAACTATGCCCGAACAGAAGCTGTTCGGACCAATCAAATTGTCAGGGCGGGCTTTATATGATGGACAGATGATAAACAGTAACATAAGCATTCACGTCACCAAAGAGCGCTTGGGTTGAATTCGTTCTAATCCTAAACTGAGAACTTGTTTGTATATGCATTCACTTTTACTATTTCTCTCAAAAGTGATGACCGTGTTGGTAAATACTCTGTGTATCCTTAAATTATTTTTACAACACTGGCAAAGATCGTTTACACTCATCTTCTTCTTCTTCCGGCGTGTGTGCAGTTGAGATCTGTTGACAACTATGCGTTAGTGATGTGTCGTTCATGAACGATTCGTTCTTTATGAACTAATCTTAAATATGACTCGGGAACAATGAGTTGTCTCAGAGAGCGATTCGTTAATTTTGTGTTGACCGTGCATGCGCTACATGCCATCGGTTCTGTACAGGATCTTCTGCATTCAGCCTACGGGGCTGTGAGTTGGTGAACGAATGACTCAAACCCGAAGACTCGAGAGGTGAACTAATCAGTTCTGTTTTCGGGACTGCATGCATTGCATATGGGGCTGTCACGGCCCAGATCAGACACTGATGACGTAACTATCGACTTGAACCCGAAGACACGAGAGATGTACTACTCTTTCCAGGGAACAGACGTGATAAAATGTGAAGTGACAAAAGAAAGAACGACTGGGATTCGGAGGTGAGGTTAACTAACAGACTGCATAGCCTGAAGACCCAGCTAAGCAATTAATGAATCATTTCTTTCTTAAAGTTTGGCCTTGGCTGCATCATTTATTTTTTATTCCAAATGTGATCAACGTTTGCATAAGTACTAGATGTGTTGGGGAATTTAACATGTTACGTTTTAATTATATTCTTGAAAAAAGATTTGTTCATTTTGCTGAACGAGATTCAAAGATCCGAGTCCGTAAAATGATCCGAACTTTTCACTACTACTATGCGTCGCTCAGCATACGTCACTTACTCCATTGCTCTGATTGATTGTAGGTCTAACCAATTGAGTACAGAGGCATTTTCTTTCCTGGTTCGGTTGAAACACGCCCCAATAATCACAGCCCAATGGAGCAGTATCAGACTCATATTCTGACTAGAATTGAGTACAAGGGGGTAATCCAGCACCCGGAAAGCGTACCTTCCATAGGGGCAGCCATGCTGTTAGCATTCCATTGACTCCCATTCATTTTGGCGTCACTTTGACAGCGAATAACTTTACATCTGAGGCGTTTAAAGACTCCATTTGTCCATTGTTTATTTCTAAAGAAACATGACAATGTATAAAAGGCTCCATTACCTTGTATCTTACACTATCGCCCCATAGAAGCTGTTTTTGTAAAAATAGGCTAACGATTGCGTCATAACCACGCGACTCTGTCGCACAGTAGAGAAATTACAGTATAGACCCGTATAGACAAGAAGGAGAAGCTTGCAGGCAGTCTGGCGTTAAATTTTAAAATAAATAAATACTAAGCAAAATGACTAAATACTTAATCAGAATACTTACCAAAAGTTGCTCCTGCTCACGCTCTCTGTCTCTGCAAGATTCGGTGATTCAGATTTCACTTTGCACAACTACTAGAAGACTTACAACTGTCAGACAGGTTGCTTACGTCACATCTACGTCGTCAAGCTCAGTCTGAGGCTGCGCAGTACGCTCAGCCATCAGGAAGTGAGTGCTTCTAATTGACTTCATATTTCTCAGTTGAAGTCTATGGGGTCGCTGTGTCCATTTCTTTTACTGTCTATGATTGAGTATGACGACGTCAGGCTAAATAATAATAATGATAATAATAATAATGGTTCTGTTTTGCATTTTTCAATTTGAATACTATTTTATTAAATACTTTACACATTATTTGCAAAAGAAATTAGAAACAGAATGAAACCATTTGATTAGTGAGCTACAATTGTTTAAATAATAATGTTAAATATTGTTGTTGTTATTACTATTTATAATAATGCTTCTGTTTTGCATTTTTCAAATTTAGTGCAAATTACACATTTGTAAAATAAATTATTAGAAAACATTACATAATTAATTAGTGACTTACAATTGATCAAATATTCACAAATGAAATGTATCTAATTCTTTTAAAGATATTAATCATGTTTATTAATGTCTGTCTAATTCTTTTAATGATAATAATGCTTCTATTTTTTTTTTTTTTTATTATTTCAATTAAATTAAATGCACTATATTTTAGTTTGATACCAAAATATATTGATGCAGTAGTTATAATCCATTTACCACTTTGAGCATAGACCTGAAAATGAAATTTCCAACTTAAACTGCCATAAATCTGAAAGAAAAACTTATAGAAGTTTGTTTATTGCTATAAAAAATGCAAATATTCTATTCTCAATTTGTATATAAAACATGTTTTACTGAGAGAAAATCAAAGCCATAAATCAAAAAACAAGTTGTGTTCCAAAAAGCTTTTAGTAAGATTTTGTTTGGCCGCAGTACCAAACGTTTCCACTAGATGAAATTTTGTTACTCATTCATTTCCAATGCAGTCTTTTTTTTAACCGTGAGGAGTACAAGTGTGACTCTTTTTTTCGGGACCGTTCAGGATCATTTAACCTTTTTCAGTCAAAAATGACCAAAGAGCACCAGAGGGTTAAAAGGAATATTTTCTAATACAATCAGTTGTCTTGCTTTGACTCGCACCTTATACCAGCAGAATAAAGTCTAGATGCACATAGCTATGTCCTTTTTAAAAAAGCAATTCAATTTTTATATTTTTAATTCTGTGTCATTCCTATATCACACTGATGGACTTGCACATGGAGGCTTTAGCCATCTGTATATCAGCACTGCCAGACATCAACTCTTCATCATTGCTTTAGAACAGAGGCCAGAATTACTCAGCCTTATCTGTCACCCTGTATCTCAGTGTGATTTTTAAGCCTGAATTTCTCCTTTGTTGTAATAGTTTTTTTCACAGGTGATGGGGTTTGTTCTGTTCAGAGCTACTGTGCTCAAAATGTAGCTGTAGTTGTTCTTTTTCATCAGGTAAGCAACAACAGCTTACTTATACAATCAAATCATACAGGTCTGTTCTCAAATCCTCGTCCAAATGAAAGTGCAAAAGTCAGTCCACATTAGCGTTTCCATTTTAAGAAGAGTAGCTCTGCTCATGTATTGGAGCAGCAGTGAAATATGAGCGCACATAAAATGAAGTGTGTGCTTGTGTGATGTATAGTGTTATTATGTGAAGGGGTGCATGAAGTGGATCTGTATTATCACTATGGTACCTTGGAAAACATGACTTTAGTCATCGTTTTCATGATGAGGAGGATTATTTTGCTCAGAAAAAGCAAGAATGAATTGAATTTTCTTTTTATTTCTTGTGTCTGTTATCAAGGCTGATGGTTTTTAGTTACATAATTTGAGTTTGAATGCTAAAATGAAGGTCAGTTGGTGGATCCTATCACTGAAACATGATTTTTGCTGGTGAGTTTGAAAATGGTCGTTTAATATTCCAGCATGAAATATTTAAACAATGTCCATCAGCCATTGTTTGTTCAATCTTCTTGGTCATCCTTTATTTTTCAGACCCTTAAAATGCCATTAATTATTTAAATGGTTATGCAGTGCATAAATATCAGCCTTCATGTTGTTTTTCTTTTCGTTTCTGAAGAATGTCAAAAAAAAAAAAAAAAATACACATATATATATATATATATATATATATATATATATATATATATATATATATATATATATATATATATATATATATATATATATATATATATATATATATATATATGAATTTGATAAAAACACTTTTTTGTTGGAAGTACACAAAAAATTATATGATCAATAAGTGATGACAACATATGTTTTTACATTGCTTTAACAATGTTCAACCTTTTTTAAGTTATACAAGATTCAACTAATTTTTTTAAGTCAGTGTAATGTAACTTTAGTTGACTTAAACATCCAATTGATTGTGCTTAATTTAAGGCAGCAACTTTTTTTTTTACAGTGTAGCAGTGCAAAAAAAAAATGTATTAACTGAAACATAAAACAAGTTTGATAAAATACGAAACTAATAATATGTTTAAGTTGTCGAAAAGATTGTACTTATGAATGGGTTTTAGGGCGGGGAAAATCAAAATTAAAATATTATTTAAAATATAACTATTAATAATGCCCATGCCACAATTGTACTTCAGTAGACCTGGGGTCCGTTCTTCAACGTCTCTAACTCAGTTAGCTGGATTTGATTGTGGACGATTTGGCATGATCTTGCATTGTTTGGTTCTTCGAAGCTCATCCTGGACTTGCTGTCATAGCAACAGGTCTGTAAACTTAAACCTGCTCGGGAGCAGGCTTATTTCATGTAAACAGGATTAGATTGCATCTTGAGGTGATACTTAAAATCTGTCCCAGCCACTGCTACTTTATTACAAGAGTTCCTTACTGAACCAGGGTCAATAATAATTTTAAATAATAATATAAAAATTTATAAAATAGTATTATAATGTTGTGTATAATACTAAAGACACAGCCACTTGATTGAGAGATTTATTTGTGATGGAATAATAATAATTTTATTGGAGGTTTACACACATGTTGTACAGTTAATCTGAGCCGTGCATTCATTTAAGTGATGACGGATATTATGGGAGTGGCTTAATGCAGCGCAAGAGATGCAGAGAACTTGATCTTGACCCTTAAGAAACTTTAATACTGTCATGTAACAAATGTGCTTCAAATTGAATAAAAAAATTAAATGAATTGGTAATTACAACACTGAAATAAAAATGTAAAGGGTGCACAAATACTATAAAATCGTAAATATAAATAATTGGGAATCATGTTTTTAAAAAAAACAGTGCACATTTAATTTATCTATTATGTTATGTTGTTTTGGTGGCTCGGCTGTTTCCTTATAAAGGTCCAGAAATTCGTAGTTTTTTTTTTTTGTCAAGTTTTTTGCCAGGTGTCTTTTTTAATTATATGATGTCATTACGTTGCTGTCTTGCCGCCAGCCAATCGCTGCATTGCTGGTCGTGGTTTCGAGTATCGATACATCTTCAGTGAACACAGGAACGCGCAGTAATCTCAGATAACTTAATCCAGATATTTTAATCCAATCCGCAAATTCGTTTGAAGAACCATATTAGCCAGAGATCAATTATCACGATTAAAAGATCTGGGATCTATCAAATCATCTCAGATGTAGTAAGTGAGCTACGAAGAACGGACCCCTGGTTCTTGGCTCATAAAAAAGGCGGTCACAAGTTTGTGTTCGTCTTGTTGGTCATGGTAACCCCGTCCCTGACGCAAGCGGTCCTTAAACCGCTTTCCACTGCACACGACAAACAACAGCCGTTGGTCCGGAACTCATTCATTTCCAATGGAGAGTAGTACGGGAGCTGCGTGGAGTTCCGATCATATGTGTATGCGGAAATTTGGGATCCGATTTGAGCTTCGGATGCGCTGAAATATTTGAACTTCTGCAGCTAGACTGTATGCGACCGGCCGACCGGATGTGATGTATTCTAATCAAAACTATGAGCGTGAACGAATGGTCTTTTTATTAATTTATTTAGACTTCTGGCCATCTGTGAAAACTTTATAATTATAATTACATTTTCAAAATCACAATAACCCCCCTCTAATATGCAACCATCTGTTTTAAAGGGAACAGATATGACACTGCTAATCGCTCTTAATCAGCGATGACATCTCATTGACATAAATTGACATTTTAATGCTAGAGATTTATCCATTTATCTCTACATCAGTCCTTGCCTGCAGCTGTCAAGGTTATAGCTCTAAATAAATTGTGAAGGCAATGAGTAAAATAACATGAATGTGTTTCGGTTATATTATCCAAAAACTTCATTGCATTATATGCAATAACATTAGCTGTAAATTGGATTTCCCAGGCGAATCATGGGAATAAGGGAGGTATTGATAATTCACTTAAGATTTTATTTGCTTAGCTAGAGACCTCTTGCAGTCAGACTTTGGTTTTTGATGGATTTGTTTTTTATGACACATAGCGCAGTGTTCATTTGCCAGATCTTAACCTGGCTCACATACATGTAGTTTTTGGCAGTGATTATTTCTCTTTGAATTGATTGTGTTTTTACTGGGTTACTGTAGTGTTGTAGTGTTGTTGCAGATGTCTGTGTCCATGTGCCCATCTCTTTCATTTCATAGCCACCTTTGCACAGATGCGATCATATCCATGCCATATATTACAGTCATCTTTAGTTTATTTCAGTTTTTATATAAAAAAGTGTTTCAATTGTCATTGAACAAAGATGAAACACCTGTCTAGTGCCAATGTTGAAAACACTTGTTAGCTTGGTTGAATACTAATACACTAGCTGTTTGCCGCCAGGCTCTCACTAACCTCCCCCTGAACTCTGCTCATTTTTTCTCTAATCTTGGCGTCTCACATTGGCTCACTGCTGTAATCACCTCGTTCAGAACGATGGCGCTGCTTGAACGGCCCGGCTTACAGGATCATTAGAACCAGGTAAATTATTCATTGCAAAATGTGCCATCAAAGTGGAGCGTTAAGCACAGTGTTTCAGTCCTGCCAAGAGGCACAGGCATGTCTTAATATCCTCCCTTATTAAAATCTTAAACTTTTCTAAGGCAAAGGTTGATGTTGTTTATGACTTGTAAATGTTTTTTATTTATTAAAATTTTATCCAATTAATTACATATGCTGATTAATCAAATAATCACATATTAAGATATGTTGTAATATATATTAGGAGTCCTTAAATGGCATATGCACACAATCATATATTTCCATAAATATATATATTTTTTATGATTCATGTTTCTGCATGAATTAAACTGTGTAATGCATAATTTATATATACACTATATTGCCAAAAGTTTTGGGACTCCTGCCTGTACATGCACATGAACTTTAATGAAATCCCATTCTTAATCCGTAGGGTTTAATATGGAGTTGGCCCACCCTTTGTAGCTATAACAGCTTCAACTTTTCTGGGAAAGCTTTCCTCAAGGTTTAGGAGTGTGTTTATGGGAATTTTTGACCATTCTTCTAGAAGCGCATTTATGAGGTCAGGCACTGGTGTTGGCCTGGCTCGCAGTCTCCTCTCTAATTCATCCCAAAGGTGTTCTATCGGGTTGAGGTCAGGACTCTGTGCAGACCAGTCAAGTTCCTCCACACCAAACTTGCTCATCCATGTCTTTAAGGACCTTGATTTGTGCATTGGTGCACAGTCATGTTGGAACAGGAAGGGGCCATCCCCAAAGTTGGGAGCATGAAATTGTCCAAAATGTCTTGGTATGCTGAAGTATTAAGAGTTCCTTTCACTGGAACTAAGGGGCCAACCCCTGAAAAACAACCCCACACCATAATCCCCCCCTCCACCAAACTTTACACTTGGCACAATGCAGTTGAGCAAGTACCGTTCTCCTGGCAATCGCCAAACCCTCGTCCATCGGATTGCCAAACAGAGAAGCGTGATTCGTCATTCCAGAGAACACGTCTCCACTGCTCTTGAGTCCAGTGGCGGGTTGCTGTTGTTCCCAATTACTTCCACTTTGTTATAATACCACTAACAGTTGACTGTACAATGTTTAGTAGTGAGGAAATTTTATGAATGGATTTATTGCACAGGTGGCAACATATCACAGTACCACGCTTGAATTCACTGAGCTCCTGAGAGCGACCCATTCTTTCACAAATGTTTGTAGAAGCAGTCTGCATGCCTAGTGATTGGAACACCTGAATTCAATGATTTGGAGGGGTGTCCCAATACTTTTGGCAATACTTTTGTATATATACACAAATCAGGCATAACATTATGGCCTAATATTGTGTTGGTCCCCCTTTGGCTGCCAAAACAGCCTCCACCAACCTAAAGGTGTGCTGTGGTATCTGGCACCAAGATGTTAGCAGCAGATCCTTTAAGTCCTGTAAGTTGTGAGGTGGGGCCACCATGGATTGGACTTGTTTGTTCAGCACATCCCACAGATGCTCGATTGGATTGAGATCTGGGGAATTTGACGGACACCTCAGACTCGTAGTTGTGTTCCTCGAACCATTCCTGAACCATTTTTGCTTTGTGGCAGGACACACTATCCTGCTGAAAGAGGCCACAGCCACCAGGGAATACCGTTTCCATGAAAGAGTGTACATGGTCTGCAGCAATGCTTAGGTAGGTGGTACGTGTCAAAGTAACATCCACATGGATGGTAGAACCCAAGGTTTCCCAGCAGAACATTGCTCCGTGGTCCAGTTCTGATGCTTACGTGCCCACTGTTGGCGCTTTCGGTGGTGGACAGGGGTCAGCATGGGCACCCTGACTGGTCTGCGGCTATGCAGCCCCATACGCAACAAACTGTGATGCACTGTGTATTCTGACACCTTTCTATCAGAACCAGCATTAACTTCTTGAGAAATTTGAGCTACGAGCTGTCTGTTTGATTGGACCACACAGGCCAGCCTTCGCTCCCCACGTGCATCAATGAGCCTTGGCCGCCTATGACCCTGTCGCCGGTTCACCACTGTTCCTTCCTTGGACCACTTTTGATAGATACTGACCACTGCAGACCAGGAACACCCCACAAGAGCTGCAGTTTTGGAGATGCTCTGACCCAGTTGTCTAGCCATCACAATTTGGCCCTTGTCAAGCTCGC